>JAQQSW010000386.1:0-45730 GCA_028646575.1 Pseudocheirus occidentalis | reverse complement strand
CTTTTCTTAGTATGAAGATAGGTGAAGGCAATACAAATGTGTGTGTATGTTTGTATGTATACCTATACATATATCTATATAGGAGGCTATATGTGCATATGAATACATATCTGAGCATGTATGTATATGTGTATGTAGAGGGTACAGGATCAATTGAATTTCGAAGAGATGATACTTTAAAATGTGAAATTCTGAGGTGGGAGAGGACTATAATGAGAGGAGACAGGGAGAGACAAAATGGGGTTAATCATCCCATATAGAAGAGGCAAGGGATAACTGTTACAACTTTACTTTCATTTACTCTCATTGAATTTGACTTTGGGAAGGAACAACATAAACTCTAAATTGGGTATCTTGCCACATAGGAGAGTAGGGCAGGATAGGGGATAAGAGGGAGGATGATGGAGGGGAGGGCATGGTCTCGGGGAGCATTGCTGGAAGCACGCACTTCAGTAAAGGGACATGGACAGGGTAGAGAACAGAACAAGGTGGGGGCAATATAGGAAGGAGGGACGTTGTAATGCCAAGCAAAGGAAACTTTCAAGGTTCAGATTACCAGCATAGCAAACCCCATTTATTCAGCAAATATTCACAGAACAGAGTGTCAAAATACAGTATAACTCATACTTTTCACAAGTAAGTTCTCAATTCAGTCCAGGTCAGTCAAAGTCTTTTCTCAAATGGAGATCAGACTACTCCACCCCTAGACGGTACAATTCTTTTAGTCAAAGTCTTTTCTGAAATGGAGATACAGTTATCAATCATCACAAAAAGGCCCAAGGTTTCCCACACCTGGACTCAAAGTAATTACAATACCATCCATTAACACCAAGCACTTTCTCAAAAGAGAGAAGGAGAGCACAAAAAGCCGTCCACCCTTAAGCCATAACAAGGTCAAGATAACATCTCACCATAGAAAAGCCAAGGAAAGGCCTTTCTTTCATCTTCACTCGAGGCAAGCCCTGAGCAATCTCACATCTTGGGGAGACAAGGCTCAACAAAGCCATAGCCAGTGTCCTCATCAAGTCACTCTCTGCCTGTAGAACATTAACAGAACCCCTGAAAATATCAGCAATGCCCCCTTTCAGGATTTCTGTGAGTATACAAGAAGAAAATCCTTCTTCAGGGCTTCTGCACCAACAGCCGGATTCCAGGAGCTCTACAACAGCAGCACTGTCCACTATCAGGTGAATCTGGAAAAACATCAAAACAAACAGACAAAATACCAGCATCGCAGCCATGCCTCCTCAGTTCTCAGCAGCTCCAGGTGGCAGTCCTAAAAAGTCCTGGGCAACTTCAATGGTCTCTAGCAGTCTTTCTCAGCAACTCAGTTGCCAGTACACTGGATACTGCTCTTCCCATAAGTACTTCTTCTTCTGGCCTTCTCTGGGCTTGAGCCTTCCTTTCCATTGATGGCTCCTCCCAGGTCAGCCCCCTCTCTTCACGTCAACAAGTCCATCCCACAAGTGGGATTCACAAACTCTGGGTCTTAACGCTCAACCCCAAAGCCAAGTCAATTCAGGGGCGTCTCCAAATTCCATTACCATTACAGACATATAATCAGCCTCTCACAATATGGCCACTGTGGAGATGTCCTGTGTAATTACACATGTACAGCCTGTATTGAATTGCTTGACCTTCCAGTGGGGGTGGTGACAAGGGAGCAACTGAAAGAATCTAGAATTTAAAGCTCTGCAATACATGCAACTGGGAATTAAGATATACAGGGACTAGGGTAGGGAGACCCTCCCTGCCCTATCAGAAAGTTAGAGGGGCATTGGAGAAGGGCATAAAAGAGAGCAGATTGGGGGAGGGGCTTTACAGTGGGATTGCTGTTTTGGGGTTGGGGGTAGGGGAAAAATGGGGAGAAAATTTGTAACTCAAAATCTCATAGAAATAGATGATGTAAACAAGAAAATTAATTAATTAATTAATTTGCAAAAAATCATCTAGAACCTTAGGTTGAAACTTACTGGATAAAATGCCATAAAAATAAATGTAAAGGATTACAGTTAAGTTCAAAACTCTATTTCATGAGTACAAAATGGAGAAGACTAAACTAGAAAGAAATTCATCCAAAAATGATCCAAGGCTTTTAGTGGAGTATTAGCCGGTATGAGTCAATAGCGTGATGTGGTACCTAAAAACATGACCTTAGGTTTCTTTTTCTTAATTTTTATTTATTTATTTTTAGTTTTCACAAGATTTTGAGTTACAAATTTTCTCTCCATCTTTACCCAACCCCCCACCCACAAAACAGTGAGCCTGCTGAATACCCCATTCCCCAATCTACTCTCTATTATATCCTCCCCCATTCCTCACCTAAGTTTCAAGTAGGGCAAGATAGATTTCTATACCCCAGTGCCTGTATAACTTATTTCCCAGTTTCATGTAAAAACATTTTTTTCTTCACATTTGTTTTTAAAGCTTTGATTTCCAGATTCTTTCCCTTCTTTCTTCCTTACACACCCCCAGCAGGAAGACAAGCAATTCAATATAGGTTGTACATGTGTTGTTATGCAAAATGTTTCCATATTAATTATATTGCAAAAAGCTTAACTCTATTTCCCTCCATCCCATCCATCCCCCCACTTATTCTATTTTCTACTTTGACCCTGTCCTTCTTCAAAAGTACAGGCTTCTAACTACCCTTTCCCCCAGTCTGCCCTCTCTTCCATGATCCCCCTTCTTATCCTCTTTCACTATACTTTCCTGTAGGGTAAAATATCCAGTTAAGTGTGTATGTTATTCCCTCCTTAGGCCAAATTAAATGAGAATCAGGTTGATCCATTCCCTTTCAACTTCCTGCTCTTCCCCTCCATTGTAACAGTTGTCTCTTGCCTCTTTTATATGAGATAATTTACCCTATTGTATCACTCCCATTCTCCTTCTCCCATTAAATTCATCACTCATCTCTTGATTTTATTTTTTAGATATCATCCCTTCCTGTTCAATGGATCCTGTGCCCTCTGTCTATGTATACATGTTCACACATATACAAATACCCACATATGTATTTATACACACAATACAGCCTCCCATATATACACATATATGCATGTATACATATATACATACATATCTACATATATTTGTACATATAAATATACATACATATATATATGTACACACACACACATAAATTTCCTTCAGCTATCCTCATAGTTGACAAATGTGACAAAAATATCATGAGTTATAATTATCATTTTCCATGTAGGAATGTAAATAGTTCAACTTTAATAAGTTTCTTATGTTTTCTTCTCCCTATTTACCTCTTCATGCTTCTTTTGTTTCTTATATTGGAAGTCAGATTTTCTGTTCTGCTCTGGTTCTTTCATCAAGAATATTTGAAATTCCTCTATTTCATTGAATGACCATCTTTCCTCCTGAAGCACTTTACTCAGTTTTGCTGGGTAGGTGATTCTTGGTTTTAATCCTAGCTTCTTTGACCTCAGGAACATCATATTACAAGCCCCTCAGTCCTTTAGTACAGAAGCTGCTAGATCTTGTGTTATCCTGATTGTGTTTCCACAATACTCAAATTGTTTCTTCCTGACAGCTCATAGTATTTTCTCCTTGACTTGGAAACTCTGGAATTTGGCTATAACATTCCTAAGAGTCTTCTTTTTGGGATGTTTTTCAAAAAGCAATTAGTGAATACTTTCAATTTCTATTTTACCTTCTTATTCTAGAATATCAGGGCAATTTTTCTTGAGAATTTCTTGAAGGATGATTTCTTGACTCTTTTTTTGATCATGACTTTCAGGTAGTCCAATAATTTTAAAATTGTCTCTCCTGGATCTATTTTCCAGATCCGTGGTTTTTCCAGTGAGATATTTCACATTGCCTTCTATTTTTTTCATTTGTTTGAATCTGTTTTATAGTATCTTGATTTCTCCTAGTTATTAGCTTCCATTTGCTCTAATCTAATTTTGAAGGAATTATTCCCTTCAGAGAGTTTTTGAAATTCCTTTTCCATCTGGGCAATTTAACTTTTTGAGGTATTTTTCTCCTCATTGGCCTTTGGGGCCTCTTTTGCCATTTCAGTTTGTCTATTTTTTAAGTGTTATTTTCAGTATTTGGAGGGATCTCCTTTAGCAGGCTGTTGACTTGCTTTTCATGATTTTCTTGCATCATTTTCATTTCTCTTCCCAATTTTTCTCCCACTTCTCTCACTTGATTTTCAAAATCTTTCTTGAGCTCCTCCATGGCCTATGACTAGTTCATATTTTTCTTGGAGGCTTTTGATGCAGAAGTTTTGACTTTGTTATCTTCTTCTAGTTCCATGTTTTGATCCTCTTTGTTCCCCAAAAACGGATTCTATGATCTGATTGCACTTCCTCTGCTTGCTCATCTTGACAGCCAATTACTTGACTTTTGAGCTCTTTGCAACAGTATACCTCTACTTCCAAAGTAGAGAGAGTTGTGTCCCAAATTTTCACTGTTGCCATATCTATGAAGAGTGTGCCTTCCCTACAGTCACCACAAGCTCTGGCACACTAGCTACACATCACCCCAGATTGCAACCCAGATCCAAACAAGTCAAAGAAAGAGTTCTTAGTCTCTGAATGGTCACTTGATCCCCCTGCAATCTGCAGGCAGCCATGTGGCAGCAGCTGCAGCACTGCTGCTCCCTCTCACCTCAGGGGCAGTGGCTAGCCCTTGCTCTTCTGTCACTCAGTTCCAACAGAGTTCCCCACTTACCTTTTACTTTCTCCTTGGCATTTATGGGTTGAGGAGTCAGTGAATTGCCACAGCTGCCAGTGATTCACTCTCCTGAAGTATGCTCCAGCCAGTCCATGCTATTGGTCAGGTCTGCCCCTGGTGTGGGCCCATGCCAGCTCAAACAGGGTTGCTCATCCCCCAGCCTGGTGAAATAGACCCTTTCTGTTGGCCTGCCATGCTGTCTTCATCAGGAAATGTGTTTCTCTCTGGCCCTTTGTTGGTTCTATAGTCTAAAATTTGTTTAGAGTCATATTTTACAAGTATTGGAGGTATTTTTGTGGGAGCTTGACCAAGTTCCTGCTTTTACTCCTCCATCTTGGTTCCACTATAACTTTGGGTTTCAAAGAAACAAAGTGACCAGTGAGTGGCACTGGAATCAGGAGGACCTGAGTTCAAATCTGGCCTCAGACACTTAATACATATGTGCTGGGTTATCTTGCACAAGTCACTTAACCCCAATTGCCTTACCTTACACCCTGTAACAAAAAGTGACTAGTGAGATGATCATTCCAATTATGCTCTGCCTTCAATAGTTAATAATTTATCAATGTTAGTATTCATTAATATATGAAATATTATGACCAATTTCAAACACCATATCTTAGAAAAGACAGTGATAAATTATAGAGCATCCAGATCAGGAGGGGAAGGATAGTAAATAATCTTGATGAGATGTTGCATTAGAATCATTTGGAATAACTGGGGATAGTTACTGCAGGACAATATCAATAGGTGTCTTCAAATATTTTAAGAGATACATTATCATGTGGAAGAGAGATTAGCTCTGTTTGGCTTGGTCCCTGAAGGCAGAACTAGGTGCAACAGATGGAAAATACAAAGGGGATACATTAGAGTTTTAATGAAAGAAAAATTTCCCACCTATTTCTAACATTCTAAAGTTGAATGAGCATACTCATAGGTCATGAACTAATCCTTCCTAAAGGGAGAATTTGCTAAATAACTAAAGAAATCATTATTATTAACAGAAACTTATTAAATAAGTAAAGGAGAAACAATACACTGGATTCCAGTCATTAAGGTCATATTTGTGTTGCCTGGATGAAAGGAAAGGAAAATCCAACTGCCTTGAAGCTATTATTATTTCATCTAGTATCTGTAAGGAATAGTTGAGAGCAAAGGAAATAGGAAATGTTCCTAAAGCATCAATAAAGTAACCTATAAATGACTGAAATTACTTCAGAATCTAATCTAATGAAATTTAGTAAAGTTATAACAAAATATAGATTTAAGAAATAAAGCAAAAGAAATAATAGCATCAAGAAAAGGAAAAGCAATAAAGCACCTGTTATAATTTCATATACCATCAAAATATTGAATTGTTTGCAAATTTATCCTTTGGTGGCAGGAGAAAATAAGTATAACAGATTTGTAAAACAATAGTTTAATATATACATATATATGTATATATGTATGTGTGTATACATATATATGTGTATGTATACATATATACACACACGTATATATGTATGTATACATATATGTATTATATATGTATGTATGTATGTATTCCAAATGAATAAAATACATGCTGCTAAATCTTCTAGGCTGCTACTAACCTCCACTGTAAATTCAGGGTATATCTTGCATTATGGACTATTTAACTTTTTAATCTAAATTTGAAGAGAAAAATTGGGATCTCATTAGAAATATACCTCTTCCACGACTATATATAGAAATATACCACTTCCACATACCATCCTAGTGATCTAAGAAAATTCATTCTTTTTGACATAAAAATAGTAGTTTCTATTCTCTCTAAAATTACTAATTATATTTAAAAATTTTAGCTTTGTGTTAATATACGATTTCTCTTGTAGGCTACCTAAAGCTATTTTAGGCCACAAAAGTCAATTTTTTTAATTGTCCACATCAGCTAAAAGCAAACAAGACACAATGCCACATGCAATGATGATGAGTAACATATAAGCATTACAATTTTAGAAGCCAAATTGTCAGTTATTGCCTAAATACAGTGGTTTTAAATACTGTCTAACAAAAGAGAGATCCATGGACAGACCGAAAGAAAGAATTAGCAGAATAGGGAAGAACTAAATACAATCAATTGCTTATATTTGAAAGAAACCTATTTAATTTAGTTACCTTTTATCCCTTACAGCAGTGATGTCAAACTCAAATAGAAATATTGACCGCTAACTGTATATCAAATTAATTTTAAAATATAATATTATTGTTCAGCCATTTCAGTCATGCCCAGTTTTTCTTGACCCCATTTGGATGTTTTCTTTGTCAAAATTTTGTAATATGTCAGCTCATTTTACAGATGAGACAACAAAGGCAAACAAGTTCAAGTGATTTGACAGAGAAGCATAGCTAATAAGTGTTGGGCCAGATTTGAAGTCACAGTCTTCCTGGCTCCAGGCACAGCATTTTATCCACTATACCACCTAGTTGCCCAAAATGTAATATTACCTATGTTTTATTGTATTTTGATTTATTTTGCTAAATTTTTCCCAATTTCATTTTAATTTTGTTCCCACTATAATCAGCAGCGTTGTAGGTCACATGCAAGGTATATTTGACTTCCTTATTATAGAGCATTTAAGTGTTTTGAACACCAATAAAGAGAAACATAGTTTCATATGATCTGTAGTTTAGAATCATATCTCCAAGATATTCTATCCACAAATCCATCCTACAAAATACCCACATATTTTTTGTTTTTATCCAGGCCTATGATTTCATCTCTGTAGAGAACTCTGTAAATTCTTTGTAATCAGATCCTTAGAAAGCTGTCAGAGACAATGAGGGATTAAGTAATTTACTCACAGTCACACAGTAGAATAAATGCCATAGGCAGGACTTGAACCTAGGTCTTCCTGACTCTAAGGCTGGTTCTCTGTTTCCTACTCCATGTAGCTTTTCATACTAACAGAATAATCTCTTAAAATACTACTTTGATGTCACTCCCTTGTTCAAAACTCTGAGTCTTCATTGGCTCCCCATTGCCTATTTCACACAAAAACAGAATCTCAGAGTCAGAAGGAATCCCAGAGATTACTTGGTCTCCTATATATGAACAAAAATCTCTTACAGAACATCTTTAGTCTTTAGTTAAAGTCCACAGGAAACCCACTACCCCCCAAAGCAACCTATTCCATTTGTTTGACAGTTCTGATTTCTAAGAGGTGTTTCCTTGTACCTAACCTAAATCAGTCTCTGCAGCTTCCCACCACAAGATTACACCATCTTCTCTGCCTGAGAACCCTTTTCAGGAACACAGCTCTCACATCCTCTGATAAGGTCTCTTCACCAAGCTAAACATTCCAGGGTTGCTTTAAGTGACTTTTTTATTACAGGGTTCTCCATTGTCATGAAATGGAATGATTGTAATGTGACTGATATAAAAAAATAAGAGATTAATCAATACACCTGAAAAAACATGTTGATATACTAAAGTTGCTGCAATCATTCAATACCTTCACCATGTATCTTCAACCAACTTTTTCTAGTCTCATTCCATACTGCTTATATACATGTTCCCTCAAATCCAGAGAGAGTTAGCTATTCAGTTTTTCCTAAGCTGTTTTACCTTTTCTTATAATATTTCTTCCTCCAGGACACAATTATAATCATTTCAATTCTTATCTTCCAGGACATATCCTTCCTTTCAAGCCTATCTCAAATGGCATCACCTCTTTGAAGTCTTTCTGGTCACTCTAGTTGGAAGTGATCCTTTCCCTCTTCTGTACTCCTCAGATGTTTAGTGTATATTATTGTCCTGAGTATTCATACATAGTGCTTTGTGCTCAATTTATTCTATATATTTTTAAATAAATTATTTATTCTTAGTTTTCAACATTCACTTCCATAAGTTTTAAATTCCCTCCCTTTCCCTCCCCTCCATCCTCCCCAAGATAATGAGCAATCCAATGAAGGTTCTACATATACAATCTCATTAAACATATTTTCACATTACTCATTTTGCATGGAAGTATTAGAGGAACCATAAGAAAGAAAAAACAATACAAAAAAGAGAGCAAATTGTATGCTTTGATCTGCGTTCAGACTCCGTATTTCTTTCTCTTTGATAACATTTTCCATCATGGGTCCTTTGGAGCTGTTTAGATGCTCGCACTACTAGGAAGAGACAAGTCTATCAAAGTCAGTCATCGCACACTGTGGCTATTGTTGTGTACAGTGTTCTCCTGGTTCTGCTCACTTCACTCAACGTCAGTTCATATAAGTGTTTCCAGGTTTTTCTGAAGTCTGTCTCTTCATCATTACTTATGGCACAATAGCATTCCATTATATTCGTATTCCACAACTTTCCGCAATTGATAAGGCATTCCGCAATTGATAAGGCATTCCGCAATTGATAAGCATTCCCTCAATTTCTAGTTCTTTGCTACCACAAAAAGAATTGTTATACATGTTTTTTAAGTGGGTCCTTTTCCCATTATGATCTTTTTTGGGATACAGCCCTAGTAGTAGTATTGCAGGGTTAAAGGGTATACACATTGGGGCGGCTAGGTGGCGCAGTGAATAGAACACCGGCCCTGGAGTCAGGAGTACCTGAGTTCAAATCCGGCCTCAGACACTTAACACAAAAAAACTAGCCGTGTGACCTTGGGCAAGTCACTTAACCCCAACTGCCCTCCAAAAAGCAAAAAAAAAAGGGTATACACATTTTATAACCCTTTGGGCTTTATCTAATTCTTGTACTTCAAAACAGACTGCTATCTTGAAAAGGATTGAGACTCCAAAGAGTAAATGTAAGCTCCTTGAGGTCAGGTGCTTTTTCATTTTGTTTCTGTATCCCCAACTGCTTAGAGCAGTGCTCTCTGTAAGAACATAATGATATTTTTATTGAATTGAGTTATTAATTTAACTCTAATTCTTCTATGTATCCCACTCAGTACTCAGCACACTAGCTGTTGTTTTTTTTTTCATTTTAATAGCTACTCAAAAATTGCTGGGTCTACTACATATTTGTTACACAATCTCAAGTCCTCATGACAGCAAAGCAATCTTTTATACTTAGCCTGAGTACCACAAGTCTCTCCCTACTCAACTTCACTGTCAAAGTGAAGGTCAGACCATGTCACCTGAATATTCAACCAGTTTCAGGGACCCCTTTTTTATGTCCAGGAACAAATATAAGATATTCTATTTAGCATTCAAAGCTCTTAATAAACTGATCCTTTCCTACTTTTCTAGTCCTCTTACACCTTACAAATCCCACATACTCTGCAATCCCATGAGACTAGCTGCCTTACTGTTCCTCAAAGAAAACACTCCATATCCTGACCCTGGATGTTTTCATTGATTGTCTCCTATGGCTGTCATATTCTCCCTCCTTCACATTACAACTAAAATCCCTCCTTTTACAAGAAGACTTCCTTAGCCCCACTTAATACCTGTGTCTTACCTCTAAGAAAAGTTCCCATTTATCATGTGTATACATATATATATATATATATATGTATGTATGTATATATGTATACACACATACATATGCATGTATACATATATGTATGCATATGCATACATATATGCATACACACAGTAGGTACTTGCCAAATGTTGGTTGGTTGGTAGCTCAATTAATTTTATTTAATGTAAAAATATAAAGAAAACACATTGAAGACACTGATATTTTTTACTATAATAACCACCACTTTGTAAACACAAAATAACTGTACTGTTGGGTTTTTTTATTTAATTGTCCCTACTTAGATAGAAATTGTATGTAGTCCACAGCAAATTACTTCATTGGAGAATTTGCATTAGCTGGAGGAAAATTACTATTTTGTTAAAAAGCCTTTTTTACCACTTATTCTCCTAATAGAAAGCTGTCATACTTGATCTGGATGATTGGTGGAAACACAATCTGTGCTGCTTCATCTGTCTAGGACAAAATTAGCTACATCATTACTAACAGCAACCAGAATTTTTGGAATGCTTATTAATTGGAGAGTGTGAAGCAGAAAGAGTACTGAATGACCCTGAGAGAGCAATAAAAAGGGGGAATTAGTCAAGTAGGAGGCTGATTCCATATTTATGAGTCTACTAAGATAAAGAGGAATACAGGAGACTTTTATCTTGTGATCATCTTTAATTCATCCCATGCTTGTAATTTGGGTGGTCCTGAAAGTCAGAAATATCACTGGGAAGGAAGAACTTTTTCACAGTTATAGCTTCTGAAAAATAGACAGGACTGCCTTGTGAGTGAATGAAGGAATCAAAGATAATTTATTATGTATTCGCTGTATCAAGTTCTGTACCAACAATGATGGACAGAAAAAGCAAGACAATTCCTCCTCCAGAGGGGCTTACATTCTACTTGAAGGATACGAGAGAGAGGAAGAGGGAGAGAGAAAAAACCCCAAAGTCTCAAGGATTCAGTGAGAAAGAGGATATCAAGGTCTTGGGGTATAACTATGCCAGGCAGTGGTGTCAAACAGTCTGAAAGTCATATTAGCAGGGCAGCTGGAAAGGCCTAAAGGAATTTAGGATCAGAAGAAGAGATGTCAGAAACATCAGAGGTAAAATTTGAATTCAGGCTCTTTGACTCCAGAGCTACTGTTTTTCCAATACTGAGATAAATAAATTTATTTTTATATTGTTTGATTTTTGAAACATTATGAGTCTTCTACCATTCCTTTATAATCTAGAAGTTGGTTTCAAAACACTATACAGAAATTTGAACGTTTACCCCTAATACTTTGTGAATTGTGGTGGTCCTCACAATTCACCAATAATATGAAAACAAACATTTTTCTCAAAGGAAACAAAAATTGGTCAAGAAGAAATGATGAGGGCGGCTAGGTGGCGCAGTGAATAGAGCACCGGCCCTGGAGTCAGGAGTACCTGAGTTCAAATCCGGCCTCAGACACTTAACACAAAAAACTAGCCGTGTGACCTTGGGCAAGTCACTTAACCCCAACTGCCCTCCAAAAAGCAAAAAAAAAAAAAAAGAAATGACAAGCAATAGCATAGAAATTGGATAATCAAAAAGAGAATGTGAAACACCAGGAATAGAAAGAACAGCAATGTGAGGCAGCAGAAAGACTACTGAAATTCCTGTTCCTGGGTCTGAATCTTATCTCTGATACTTATTGGTTGTATGAACCCAACCAAAGCACCTGACTGCTCCACAGTAGTTTGATATTGAAAAATTGTGTTGGTATTTTGCAAATAAATAATCTGTTGTATTCTTTATGTTTTTCTTTCATTGTAAAATGAGGACAAAGCATCTGAGAATTTTTGTGAGAATCAGTTCACAGAATATAAGTATTTGGTAAATCTCAAAGTGTTGTATAGATGTTGGTTGTTATTACATAATTTGGCATTGAGTTCAATATTTGGTAATGGCTATAAAAGTTTCTTAATAGTATCTTTGTAATATTTCTGCCGTCTTACTTAAAACTTTAAGCATGACAAGTGATTTTTAAATGTATGTGTGTGTATGTGTAACACATTGTATAAAAGAAAGTAATCCTGGGGAGGCTAGGTGGTGCAGTGAATTACAGCACCAGCCCTGGAGTCAGGAGGACCTGAGTTCAAATTTGGCCTCAGATACTTAATACATTCTAGCCCTATGACCTTGAGCAAGTTACTTAGCCACAAATGCCCCAGCTTTCCCCCTTCAAAAAAAACAAGAAAGAAAAAGAAAGAAAGAGAGGGAGGAAGGAAAAAAGGAAGGAAAGAAGGAAGGGAGGAAGGAAGGAAGGAAGGAAGGAAGGAAGGAAGGAAGGAAGGAAGGAAGGAAGGAAGGGAAGGAAGCAAGGAATGAAGGAAGGAAGGAAGGAAAGGAAGGAAGGAACGAAAGGAAGCAAGGAACCAAGGAAGGAAGAAATACCTTGGCACACATCTAGGACAATGAATTCCAAAGTGGTGTCCACATATATGTTATTTTGTAATTGAAGATTAGATAGGCCATTTGAAATTTTGACAAATTCTAATAATGTATAGTTTTTCATAGTATAATTGATTCAGAGCTGGAAGGTACCTTAGATGTCATTTTACAGAGGAAAAAGCTTAGTTAAGTGACCTGTTTAAGATCAAAAAGAGTGACAAAAGTAGAATTTGAAGTCAAATCCTCTCACACTGTCTTAAGTCTTTCCTTTTCTTTTCAAAGCCAAGGAGTGTGAAAGTTTGAAAGGAGTGTACTTTGGAGTGTTCTTTTGTTGCTGTTGGTAAACTACATTGAAGACAGACTAAAATTTAGAATTTCATGATATGCTGAGCTACAGATTTTGCAGGGGGGTGGGGGATGTTTGGTTTAACAATGGCATCAGAAATGCTTTTGAAAATGTGGTTACATTTGTGGTTCACTGTTTTTTTTCCTGTGTAAGAATGAGCAAGTGGGTGGTAGAGGTACAGGCCTATGTCAGCTAGCACATCAATTGGCTGAATTTTTCCACTAATATATTTGATATTACAATTCTGCATTCTACTAGAGAAAAATTATCCTCAGTGATTTTAAATTACATCTAGTTTGGTGAAAATATATTCTGTGTATAATATTTGATGATTTAGAGACATTCTCAGACTAAAATCACTTTTATTGACTTAAGTTTCAAAGCTGCTTTTATGTCACATTTTAGTTGTCAGAAACTGATTCTGGGGTGCAATAAAGAAAAAAATGTTCTTCAAATATTTCTTTGTGGAGGCCTGAGATACGATTTTTAACCTTTTAATTTTTTTACCTTTCACCCTTACCTACTTAGAAACCATGTACTAAGCTCATGATGAGAAAAAGGAGAATTATTTTGTTCAGCGGATTTTTCTCTGGATGAAACTATCAGTGGCTGGGGAGTGTCAACTAGCACAGTATTAGATCTCATGATGACACATGGATTTTACTTATCTAGGAAAGGGTAGAAATGAATAATGTTAGAATGAAATATGCCTTTTAGAAGAAATACTTTGTAAAGATGATATAGGACAGTGACTGACTCTTCTAACACTCTGCTTTCTTAGCTGAATTTCACCCTCTAGCATGTTAAGGCTGAAAGTGAGAGAAACTGTAGACAAAATATAGGAACAATTTTTAAATTGTCTATATGAAGGTGACATAGAAAGACTGAATATATTTTCGACAATTATTTATTAAGCTCCTATTATGTGCAAGGTATTGAGATGGGTACTAGAAGTATACAGAAAATAAATCTTGATCATGGAAAAATTAAGTTTGGGAATTCAGAACTTCCATAGAAGCCATTTGAATGGACTTATTTTGAAAACTTGGTTACAAATTCCTTCTCATATAAAATTATAATAAGGTCGCATGGTAGAGAGGATGCAACTTAGGATTTGTAATCATGAAGATCTGAGTTCAAATTCTTCTCTGATGAATTGCTATGAGTTGTGTGACTTTGGACAAGTAACCAAATAAGAATAGCTAACAGATACATGGTGTTTTGCCCTGTATCAGACTGCTTTGGGAGCACTGAAAGCTTGAAAGTTGCCCAGCTTGTTCCTGAAATCCTGAATAACACAATATTCAATACCCCCAACAAAGCAACAACAGGACTAGCTCAGATTTTCCCTGTAGAAGTGAAGCCCTAACATCAAGACTGAAGTCAGAAAATAGGGTGAAAGAATGAGCAAAGAGTAAAAGAAGTCCACCATAATGAGTTATTATGGTGACAGGGGCATTCAAAATACAAATCCAGAAGATAATGATGCCAAAATATTGACAAGCAAAGCCTCAAAAAACCAAAAACAACAACAGCTTGAGTATGAACTCAAGTAGAATTCCTGGGAAAGATAAAAACAAAACAATAATAAAGGAGTTAAAAGATGTTTTTGTTGGGGGGAAATGGAAATGAGAACTATGGAAGAAAGAATTAGAAAGGGAATTAATAGATTGGCATAAGAGATACAAGCCACAAATTCCTTGAAAATTTAAACAAACTGAAGTCAATGAATGACTCCATGAGACAAGAAATGGTGAAACAAAGTCAGAGGGCTGAAAAAAGAAGAAAATGCAAGGTATCTCATAGCAAAAAAAAAAACTGACCTGGAAAACAGATCAAGGAGGAAAAAAGGTAAGAATCATTTGACTAGGGGCTGCTAGGTAGCCCAGTCAATACAGCACCAACCCTGGAGTCAGGAGGAACTGAGTTCAAATCCAGCCTCAGACACTTGACACACTTACTAGCCGTATCACTTTGGGAAAGTCATTTAACCCCAATTGCCCTCTAAAAAGCATAAAAAGGAATCATTGGACTATCTGATTGCCATGATATATTAAAAATCCTAGACATATTTCAAAAAACCTTAAAACTGCCCAGATCTCCTAGAACCAGAGTGCAAAATGGAATCAGAAAAAATCTGCCTCTCAGCCCCTGAAAGAAACCCAAAAATGAAAACTCCCATGATCACCATAGTAAAAATCTAGAGCTTCCAGGTCAAAAAAAATACTGCAAGAAACCATAAAGAAGTGATTTCCTTACCAAGCCATAGTCAGAATCATACAGAATTCAGCAGCTACCACTACAAACAGAGAACTTGGAATATGATATTACAAAGACAAGTTCTTATAGCCAAGAAAAACTTACCCAACAAAGTTGAGGGGAAAACTGCAAGTGAAAAAATAAACCTTTAATCAAATAAAGAATTTCTAAGAATTCCTAATAAAAAGACCTAAGCTACAAAAGAAACTTAGAAATTCAAACACAGGAATAAAGAGAAACATAAAACAGTAAACATGAATGAACAATAATTGATTCAACAGGGTTGAATCTGTTCATACTAAGATAGAGAGAGAATACATATGTCCCTTTTGAGCTTATCATCATAAGGGTTATAGAGGGAGTCTAATTAGACAAGGCCTGGAAGAAGATCTTCCAAGTCTTAATGCTCTTAAGAGATTAATGGAAAGAGAAACGAAATATGTTGGGGGAAGAGTAGGAAGAGAAAGAGAAAGAATAGGGAAAATTATCTCATAATGAGAATGTACAAGTGGGCATCTATACATATGAGGAGGATGTGAAGGGAGCAGTTAACATTTCAATTTTATTCTCATCTGTTCAGAGGAAAGAAGGAAGGCAAGAGAGGGAGAGAGGGAAGGGGGGAGGTACAGAAATATACTTCATTAAACAAGAAAATGGGGGAGGAATCTGAAGACTATTGCCAGTACAATGCAAGGAAACTGAATCACCTCCATTTGACTTGTCTGAAGATCACCTGAAAGGATAAGGTACAAGACACTGAAGTCCTTTTTTGAACTAAACTGTCAAGCATTCAAATTCTATTGCAAAGTGTGCCACTGAATTGACCACATTATTATAATGCCTAAAATAGTATTTTATGGAGAACTTACACAAGGCAAGCATTCCCATCAATGTCTGAAGAAGCAATACAAGGATCCACATAAGGTCTCTGAAGAATTTTGAAATTGATTATGAGACATGAGAGATACTGGAACAAGACCACTCAGCATGGTGTGCCTGCATCAAAGAAGGCACTGTGGAAGCGACTGAGCTCTATGAACAAAACAATATTGCAGTATTTCTTTTTTTAAATTAGTTTTTATTGATACCTTGTTTCTCAAATCATCTTATTTATTCCAAGTATCCTTTTCTCCTCCCTTCCCAGAGAGCTATTCTTTTTTTTTTTTTGCTTTTTGGAGGGCAGTTGGGGGTTGAGTGACTTGCCCAAGGTCACACAGCTAGTTTTTGTGTTAAGTGTCTGAGGCCAGATTTGAACTCAGGTCCTCCTGACTCCAGGGCCGGTGCTCCATTCACTGTGCCACCTAGCCACCCCCAAAATTGCAGTACTTCAAAAGAAATGTGTGACGAGTAAATTTAGAGACATCTCCATTCCAAATGCTTATATGGACTACTTGTGCTTAACCTTGGTAGAGCCTTCTGAGCTCATATTCATCTGACTCTAACTTAGTGATATGATTTTGGTCTTCTTTGAGAACAAGAACAACCAACCAGGAGAGAAAGAGGAGAAGGGAAGAGAAGGAATTAAAAGGAACGTAGAAGAAGGGAGGGATTAGTCCTAAGCAAAATAAACTCTAAGCATGTATAAAAATATGTATGGTTCATTTGAAGTAGTAAAAATGAGATTTTTGGAGGATACCCATAAACTGGGGAATGAATGAACAAGTTATTATTATAAAGTTATGGAATATGGTTGTAAGGAATGATGAAGGGGGTGTTCTCAGAGAAACTTGGAAAGACTTATATGGTCTGATGTCTAGGGTAGTGAATAAAATTAATTCTATTCTGTTCTATCAATTCTATTCTAAAGAGAATTAAGAGAGCAATTTATACAATGACAGCAATATGATCAAAGAAAATACCTTTGAAAGAATTAAGAACTTAGCATAATTATCAACCATAATTTTAGATTTTATTGATGAATAGAGAGAGATGAAGGATTCAGTGCAGAATAAAATAAGTATATTTTGGACATGGCAGTTGTGGAAATTTATCTGAATTGACTATACATGTTTGTAACAGGGTTTATTTTTCTTTAGGTCTCATGTATAGGGGAGGAGAAATGAGAAGTGAGATGGCAGGCTTTTGCTAATTAAAAAATACATTTAAGTTTTGAAATGAGAGGATTGGATTGTGTAACCTTAAAGATCTCTTCCAGCTCCCCATCAATAAACCTCGTGATACATCTATGAGGTAGGTGCCGTTATCAACAACATTTTACAGATGAGGAAACTGAGGCAAACAGAAGTTCAGTTGCCCAGGGTCACACAGCTAAGGAAGTATCAGCCAATATTTGATCTAACTCTTAGTCTGAGTTTCCCATAAATTCCTATATTACTTACTTTGGGGGATTGTTACTAGAATAAAAAGAAATAACGTATGTAAAAGGCTTTATGTATGTTAAAGTGCTATCAAAACATTAGTTATTATTACTAATAAAATTGGAAGGGGCAGCTAGTGAATAAAATACTTCACTTGGAGTCAAGACGTGATTTCAAATTCTGCCTCAAATACCAGGTAGCTGTGTCATTCTGGACAAGTCAATTAACTCTCCTCAATTTCAGTTACCACAGTTGTAAAATGAGAATAATAATAGCACCTACCTCACAGGATAGATATAAGGACCAAATGATAGAATGTCCTTTACAAACCTAAAAGTGCTAAAGAAGAAACACGGTGGAGTGGATAGAGAGCTGACCTTAAAGCCAGAAAGAAGCAGAACTCAAGTCATGCATCTGACCCACTCTCTAACCTCTCTGTGCTCTGTTCTCTCAAAGACTATAAGTTGCAGAGAAGGTGGAGACCCACTTTGGTGGAGGAAATCCCCTCACCTGGGAGTTCCTTCAACCAATGAAATCACAAGTCAAAAAAGAAAGAAAAGGCCATATGCATTTATGCAGCTGTGGGGAAAACTGTATGAAGTCTGAACAATACAAGGGAATGATGGTTGAATTATACCTGAACAAAAACCATGTTTTTATTACCATTGTGATGCACCTACTTCTACCTCATCTTGTTGCGAAGTCATAATATTTGAAGGGACAGATGTTGCTGTTATAAACACATCATTATGAAGACTTCACAGAAGGATTAGGTGGAAGTTGCAATATGAACCAAAAAAGGTGTTTATTTTTTTGTTTATCTTCTTTTTCCCAGGGAAATAGTAGTTTGATGAATTTAAAACAAGGAAAGATCATTCCTGGCCAAATGGTCTGAGCTCTTTAAAAAATGTAGCTGTGTATGCATAAATCAGACCACCACATGCATATGCACATCCACTGGGTTTTAAGTGAAAAAGGAGGTAAAAAAGATGATTCACAGAAAACTTGATTTCATAGTCTTTTGTGCTTTTAAAAAATGGGGAATCATTTTTTTTCAATTTCCAAAAAAACGTGTTTTTAAAAAATGAAAGCTGCAATTTGCATTTGTTGCATGCATAACAAAAGGACAAACTAAATTAGTTATCAGTTCACTGAATCATTATCAGCATATAGATAGACATAAAAAACATATAAACCCACATTCACACACGTTTCTATATACATACCGTGTGTATGTATATGCATACAATATATAAATATGTCTGCGTATATACATATGTGTATATTATGTATGTATATATGTGTGTGTGTATATCACATATACCCACACACATACCACTTGTATCGGAAGTATACATATACACTAAGCATCTTGCTGTGAGCTTCCTTCCTTCCCTACTGTGGAGTTTACACACACAAACTGGGTATTCTTTGTACTGAGTTGCACACAAGTGACTTACTGTAATAGCAAGCACCCTAGCACACCCAGGATGACCTGCTAGAACAGATTCTTTGATCTGCTTTTCAAAGAAAGACTGCTCAAAAAGAGGCTAACAACCCTACTTTTAATTGCATTCACTAGTTCAGGGGAAATGTCAGCACCTGAACATGAGAGAAAATACAAGCAGAGAAATTAGCATAAAGACTAAGAAACAGGGTTCTGACTGCCTGAATCAAAGCAATATTGCTATACACTTTACATACACCACTGGATTGAGAGAGCCTTTACATCTGAACAGCTGGGGATCTGAACATGCTACTATTCAGAGGCTCAACTAGGAAATCAAAGGTCCTTCTCATAAGTGAACCCCCAAAGCAAAATACCAACTCAGAGGATATATACACTTCTTGGAGCCAGAAGGCATCACAACCCTCATGTTTCGGTGCCTAATTAACTTAGTACCAAAAGGTATGGAAGCCTTCCTACAAGCAAGTCTCCCCCTAAGCGAGTTCTTCCTTAGGTAAATCCCTCCTTCAGCAGGGTCCATGTGAGGCTTATTAATGGACAGGGAATATCTTCCTATTTCATTAACATTACATTTATCCTATAAAACTATCATTTTGGTAACTTCCAAAGTATACTTAAAGACTTAAACAGTGGTATAGAGAAACGTCATGATGAGGAATGAGGGGGTCACAAAATAGCAATAGAGGGAAGATGAATCACATAGAAGAATTTAGCATCACCTGTCTAAGAATTACTTGCCTTGCTCTAAAACATTTCCAACCTTTTGCTGTCTCATTTAAGTTACTGTTCTTCTCAAATTCTTCATTTTGAAGAATATGCTAGTTATCAGTAGGCTCTCCTTGCTGCTGCTGCTGCTACTGCTACTTATAATAATAATAAAATATAATAGCATTTATATAGCGCTATATGGTTTGCTAAGCACTTTAAAAAAATTAGTTCATTTGATTCTTACAATTCTTTGAGGTAGATATTATAATCCTCATTTTACAGATGAGGAAACTGAGGTAAACAGTGGTTAAATGACTTGCCCAGACTCACACAGATAGTATTTAAGGCTAGATTTGAACTCAGATCTTCCTGACTCCAAGTCCAGCTCTCTTCTATCTTCTGTGCCACTTAGCAACCTAGAAAGGCAATAGCTTTGCAGGGAAAGAGAGATATATTTAGCTGATACAACATTTCTTGAGATTCTCATCCATGAAATTGGCTGTTCTCTACTGACCCTGCTACCCCACCCATTATCGCCAAGGGAACAGGAAAAAGATAGCCTTTCCAGTTTATTTTTATCTGACTTCTTTTGGTAGCATACTGTAGGCATCTCCCTATAATGAATCAAAGAAGTATTTTTGAGTGCCTACTAGATGCCAGATACAATGCTAGGCACTGAAGATACATAGACAAAAATAATCCCTCCCTTCAAGACCCTTGAAGCCGATTTGGGGGAAATAATTGTGTACATGTGTGTGGTTGTGTGTGTGTGTGTGTGTGTGTACAAAAAGAGGCAAAGACAGAACCTGCTATCAAAGAGCTTACAATTAAGGGGTTAGTGGAAGCATAAGGCAAGATTTTTAAAAATTGAAATACCATTCATAATATTTCATCAGTTGTGTAACAGAGTTAAAGTTGTATTGATTACATTATTTTCCAAAACACACACACACACAAACATGAAATGCAATTTAACAAGCAAACATTGGCAGGCAGGTTTGTCAGCATTGTGGGGAAGTCCAGCATGCTTTGACCAGAATACGTGTGTGTAATGACTTGATTGCAATATAATACTATACAGTTGCAGGATGTAATATTTAATCATCAAAATGCAATGCAGAAAAAACCCACAAATTTACAATAAATTATTGTTTAAGACATGCCATTTAAAAATATTTTATATTTTTAAATTATGCAAATTTAAAAAACAGTCCAAGATGTATGCTCAGTAAATTTTTAAGGGGGTGATAGGGCATATAAATTTAAGAATCTTTGCACTAAATTTAGGAAAGGTTGGGTAAAGCTTCCTGGAGAAGATGAGGAGTGACAAAAGATTTGACAATTAAGAGATCTTTCCTGACTTTGAAAATTACAGTTTCAGTCCACTGATAAGAACAGAGAACTTAGAAAAGAGTGAGAATAAAATAAATGAAGGCAAGAAAGGTAAAGAACTTTTTCAAGGAGTTTAGCTGAGAAAAGGAGGAGAGTTTCAGGTTGATAGCTCACAGTGAGGCCATTTTAAGGGTAAGATATACTTGAGCATATTCATAATAGGCAGAAGAGCAAGAATAGTAAGCTAGGGAGAAATTTAATAAGGAATGATGGTCAAAGCAACAATAGAGCATAGGAAGGATGGAGATCAAGGGTACATATACCAGAACTCATATAGCACTCTTAAATATAAATAGGATATATTCTACTTAGCTGTATATTAGAAGTCTCTAAGCATCTAATTTTCTTCCTGGTGTATAAGATTCAGAGTCTTGTCTACAATTATATCTCCCCTAGAACCTAGCATAGTGCTTTGCACATAGTAGTCCCTTAAAAATGATTTTTTAACTGTAATGACCCGAATTTTGGTGTTCAGAAGGAAGTTAGGGAAGTATCTAATGTGATTTACCCCCTAACAGACCAAGCCTCTTATAGGTAGAACTCTATAGTGAGACAATATTTGTGCAACCATTTATTTTGTTTCCATGAATGAATGAAAAATATTAAACACCAACTTTGTGCTATGTGTTGCAGTAAATGGAGTACTGTGTCTGGAACAAGGAACATCTGAATTCACATACAGCTTCAGATATTCAGTTGCTATATGATGTCAGGTACACCAACCTAAGTCTGCCTCGGTTTCCTCAACTGTAAAATGGAAATAATAACACCTCTATCCAAGAGTTACTGTTAGGATCTAACAAGATAACACTTGTGAAGTGCTTAGCACAGTGCTTGGCACATACCGCTTAAGAAATGTTTGTTTAAAAAAAAATACAAAAGACAGACACTGCTTGCTATTAATGTTTATCCATCCCAAAGCTTTCTATCACATTCCACACATCTGTTTTTCCACACCTTCTATTATTATACCCCAAGCCTCCTGCCTCCACTCTCACTTCCAGCCATTAACCTCACTTTCTACTTTACTGAGATTATTGAGATAATCTGACATGTTCCCCCTCAGAATCCTCTAAACCTCTCAACATTTGTATTCATCCTTTTATCCTTCCATCCAGCCTTAGAAGATTGAGTTGCCTTCCTCTTGCCAAAACTAACTCTTATACTTTGATCACATGACCTTACATATGTTACATGAACTCAGCCATCAATCACCTCTTATCTCTCATTCACCTTTAATCTTGCACTGTCTGCTGGATGTTTTACCTCAGACTTCAAACATACTCATATCATTCTTTTTCCAAGAAGAAACTTCCTTCATTCTCAAATCTCTATGAAAAGTAGCCTATTCTCTCTGCCTCTACTTCCTCAGCCTCTACTGATCAGTCCCTTGAAATATCAATCCCTTGAAATTAACATATAATTACCATATCAGTCCCTTGAAATTTGGTTTTCCATCCCCAAAAGAAATAAAAGTGGCTAAAAAAAACCTCCTAATTGCTAAATCAAATTATCTCTCAATATCTACTTTAAAGACCAAAGTTGGAAAAAAATTTAAAAATTTTCTCTATCAAATCATCCTATTTTCTGGTCTTTTAACTCATAATGTATGAAATTCTAAAACATGAATTTGTGTTGAACTGTCTTTATAAATATTACTTATTATTTATTAATAATATTACCAATATTACTTATTATTTATTACTAAATCGGACAAGAAAATGCTACTGTGTTCCTAGGAACACCAGTCATTCTATCTACAATCTATTCTAAAAACCAACATTACTATCATCATTTAAAATGAAAATATTAGACCTGCTGTTTGTACAATATTTTAAGATTTACAATCAGTCTCATTTGACTATCACACTGGCCCTTTCACGTAGACACCAGTGGTACAATGACCCCCATTCTATCAATGAGAGAACTGTGGCTCAGAGCACCCAAGTCACTTGCCAGAGCAGTGCCCACATAGTAAGATATGAACCCAGATATTCCTGAGCATTTTATCTCCTGTGCCATGTTGCTTCTTATTCTTTACTAAGCAACTATGTGCAAAGCAAGAGACATAGCATGTTTGAATGCACTGAGGGCTCACCTTGGATTCAGGAAGAACTGGGATAAAATCCTACCTGTGATCCTTACCAGCTATGTGATCTTGAAAAAATCATTGGATCTTGGAAGTCCTAGTCAGATCTCAGATTTATCTGGTAACCTGCTGAGAGAAGGAAGAAATCCCCATACTAGGAAAAAAATATAGAGGGAGGGTTTTTAAGATCTGAAAAGTTTATTAGGTAACATTTCATTAAATCCTCACAAGTTTGGAATTACATTCTGTTATTCATGTTTTGCAGATGAAAAAAACTGGTACTATAATTGTCTTCATTTTCCATATGAGAAAACTAAGTCTCAGATTGATTCAGATAGTACATTAAGTATTTGAGATAGGATTCCAAAGTAATCATTCATCATCCAAATTTGGTGCTTTAATCAATTAACCTCATAGCCCCTCCAAAACTATTTCTAATTCTGAGAGATGTCATTCCTGAAAAATGGAGCTTTTTTTGGATTGCTGGAAGTTTTTTTTTAATCTTTTTTTTAATCTTTGGGATACAAATACTTATAAAAAGTATTACACACATCTTTGTCTTAGGTAGAGTATAATGGACAAATACTTTTTTAAAAATTACATATCAAGTATGATTATGACATCATTAAGGCCCTTAGGAGCTATGGTTGTTTGGCCCTACACTAATTATGAGGCAGGTAGGTGGCACAGCTGTGTGACTTTGGGCAAGTTGCTTAACCCTATTTCCCTCAGTTTCCTCATCTGTACAATGAGCCAGAGAAGTATATGGCAAACCACTCCTGTATCTTTATCAAGAAAACTCCTAAAATGTCCTAATTCCATGAAGACTTGGACATGACTAATCAACTAAACAGTAGCAACTCTACATATTCCCTTATTGCTGGATTTATTTTTTCAGTCTATGTGTATTTTATAGCTTTTTTTCCCTCCCTCCTTCCTTGCTTCCAGAATCTCAGCTTTATTCCTTGTTCTCTATCACTGCCAGATCATATCAACTCTTTTCTCTGCTTTTAATCTGCTACTTCTTTCTGTTATAGGTTTAGAAAATAGATAGCTAAGCAAAATTATAGGATTTAGAGCTGAGTTTAGAATGTTCTGTAAAAAAAAGTTCTGAATGAAAAGAAAAGGACTCTCTTAAATAAATCACATAATCTTTAGTGCACAGATTTATAATCTTACATTTGACTTCTCAAAAGACCATTTTGCTTCGTTCTTTGTTTGGGCCTCTGTTCCAAATAGACATGGGATCTCAGTAGCTTGGGTCTGAGTAGATAAGGTGAATAAAAATTACAATGACATCATCATATAATAAGTGCTATGTAAGTGATACAAACCAAAAGTGCTAGGAGAGTTCAGAGGAAGAAAAAGATGACCCTTTGGGATGAGGAAACAATAAAGGAATTCATGCCTGTGGAGCAATATATGCCTATCTTTAATTATGGAATTTTCAAAGCAAAAATCAAATTAATTTTTAATTTCTCATTTCTTCTCCTTGCCTCAAGCCTTGTAATAGGCATACTTTGTATGATTTGAGATTGTGCATAGGCATAGGGATGGGGGAAAAGGAGAAGAAAAGAATTGGGACAACCTTTGGTGCTAAAAAAAAATTGTTTTTCTTGAAATGGAGGTGGAGTAGGAATAACAATGTTTTTAACATCTTCTTTATAGCCACAAAAGAAGTGCTCTAAATTCTTACTAACAGCACAAACCACCTCTTTTCTAGTGGCATGCTGTAAAAAATTCTAATATTGTGAAAATAAGGTCAATATTAGTCTCCTAGAACTATTAAAAATGTTCATTTTTTAAAAAGAGTTTAATATGACACACAATTCCATAGAAAGTGGCACATGTAAAGCAAACAGAAGATTTTACTTTGAAATTTACATGGAAACAAGAATAATCTTTATTACAGAGAGATAAAATCATGCGCCTGTATGAGAGAAAGAAAACGTTCACTAAAAATAGTCATCATTTTTTTTCTCTCACATCCTTCTTAAATCCCCACAGATAGATTGGCTGAGTCCCTAGCATAAAATATTATTTTGAAAACTCAAAAAAAAATTCACTTCAGGAAATCTTTCCTCCTAGTTACTGTCCTACTGTTTGAGTCAATTGTTTCCTATTCACAAAGTTTTATTTATTTCTTAATAGGCCACATGTTGAAATATATTATTTTAATATACACCTATTTTTCTAACCAGAAAATATTCACTGAATGAAAGGAACATTATCTGATAAACTTATCACAAAGAAAATTTTCTTTTTCATCCTGAATTTCACAATGATACCAATATTGTGATACCAGTACCAAAATATCAGGTTTGCTCTGAGTAAAATATCATCTCTCCTCTATTGCAAGAGCCATTGAAAAATATTTAAATCATGGTTGAAAAGTAAACAATTAGCTTTAGTAATAGCTCACAGTTGTATAGTCTTTCATCCATATCACAAAAGTATTTCAATCACCCCACTTTTTAATGTTAGACCAGCTCATTTTGTAGGGAAGAGAAAGCAATTTGTTTGGGTTTATATATTCATAAATAAAAGGCAATGTAGTAGATGTGGAGACATAATGGCAGAGTTAAAGCAGGGACTTGCTTGAGCTTGCCTCCAAACCCCTCCAAAAGCTTCTAAGAGAAATATGAATTGGTCACAGGCCATGGAAGAACTCAAAAAGGAGTTGGAAAATCAAGTAGAAAAGTAGGGGCAAATTGGGAAGAGAAATTAGGGTGATGCAATAAAATCATTAAAAATTAGTAAACAGTTTGCTGAAGGAGACCCCATGTCCAAAGATATACTGAATAAAATAACATCTTGAAAAACAGACTAACCCAAATGGGAAAAGTAATCCAAAAAGCCAATGAGGAGAAGAACTACTTAAAAAGCAGAACTGGTCATATGGAAAAGAAGGTCCAAAAGCTCACTGAAGAAAATGATTCCTTCAAAATTAAATTGGAGCAAATGGAAGCTAATGACTTTATGAGAATTCAAGAAATCATAAAAAAGAACCAAAAAATGAAAAAATAGAAGACAATGTGAAACACCTGAATGGAAAAAAACACTGACCTGGAAAATAGATCCTGGAAAGATAATTTTAATATAATTGGAGTACCTGAAAGCCATGATAAAAAAAGCCTAGACATCTTTCAAGAATTATCAAGGAAAACTTCCCTAATACTCTAGAACCAGATGGCAAATTAGAAATTGTAAGGATCTACCCATCATCCCTTGAAGGAGATGCCAAAAGGAAAACTCCTGGAAATATTGTAGCCAAATTCCAGAGTTCCCAGGCAAGGAGAAAATATTACAAACAGCCAGAAAGAAACAATTTGAGTATTGTGGAAAACCAATCAGGATAACACAAGACCTAGTAGCTTCTACATTAAGGGATCAAAGAGCTTGGAATATCATATTCTGGAGGCCAGAGGAGTTAGGATTAAAACCAAGAATCAGCTACCCAGGAAAACTAAGTATAATACTTCAGGGGGGAAAATGGGCATTCAATAAAATAGAGGACTTTCAAGGATTCTTCCTGAAAAGACCAGAGCTGAATATATAATTTGACTTTCAAATACAAGACTCAAGAAAAGCATGAAAAGGTAAACAGGAAAGAGAATTCATAAGGGACTTATTAAAGTTGAGCTGTTTATACTTCTACATGGAAAAAAATGATATTTGTAATTCATGAGACCTTTCTCATTAGGGTAGTTGGAGGGAGTAGATAGAAAGATAGATAGATAGATAGATAGATAGATAGATAGATAGATAGATAGATAGAAAGATGGATAGATGGATAGATGGATGGAGAGAGAGAGAGATGGACGGATGGATGGATAGATACATGGCACAGGGTGAGTTGAATATGAAGAGATGAGACTAAAAAATAAAATTAATGGGTAAGAGAGGAATATAATGAGAGAAGTATAAAAGGAGAGCTAGAATGGCAAAAATTATCTCACATAAAAGAGAGGAAAATAGGTTTTACAATGGAGGGGAAAAGAGAGAAGGTGAGAAGGAATGAGTGAACCTTACTCCCATCAGATTTGGCTTAAGGAGAGAATAACATACACATTCAATTGGGTATCTTACCTTACAGGAAAGTAAGAGGGGAAGGAGATAAGGGTGAGGGAGAGGGGGAGAGATATAGAAGGGAAAGCAGATTGGGGGAGGGTAGTTCGAAGCAAACATTTTTAAGGGATGGGGTTAAAGGGAAAAATAGAATAAGTTGGGGCAGGATAGGATGGAGGAAAATGTAGTTAGTCTTTCACAATATTACTATTATGAAAGTGTTTTGTATAACTACACATGTATATCCTATATTGAATTGCTTACCTACTCAATGACGGTGGGTGGGAAGGGAAGAAGGGAGAGGATTTGTAACTCAAAACTTTAAAAACAAATGTAAAAAATTATTTTTACATGCAATTGGGAAATAAAATATGCAGGCAATAGGTAGAGAAATCTCCCTTGCCCTTCAAGAAAATAAGGGGAAATGGATAAGGGGTGTGTGTGAGAGAGAAGGGAGGGAAGACTAGGGGAAGGGGAAATCAGAATACATGCCATCTTGGGGTGTGGGAAGAGAGAGATGGGGAGAAAATTTAGAACTCAAAATCTTGGTGAAATGAATGCTGAAAACTAAAAATATTAAATAATGTGTTTTTTTTTAAAAGACAATGTAGTGCAATGAGTAAAGAGCCTAAATCAAGATGACATGGGTTCAAGTTCTATCTCTGACATATATTGATTATGTGATCATGAGTAAGTCACTTGAACTCTCAGTGCCTTGAGGAACTAAGACTGCAACCTTCAGACCAGCTGCTGATCTGTACCGATAAAGGAAATTTCTTCTCTGGAAATCCTATATCAATAAAATCACAAGGTATAAGAAGAACAGAAAAAGAAAAAGGGGTAAATTTGTGGAAGACTTTAAAAGCCACACATAATCCCAAAGGCAATAGGTAGCTCCTGGAGTGGGTTAAATTGGGGTATGAGAGGAGGCCTGGACTTTAGAAAGATTACTTTGACAGCTGAGTAAAGGATAAATAGGAGTGAGGTGAGACTTCAGGCAGGAAGATCAACTAGCAGGCTATTGCATTACACCAGGTTTGAGGTGATAGAGTCCTGTATCAGAGTGGTGGCAGTCAGAGGAGTGGGGGGAATAGATAGATAGATAGATAGATAGATAGATAGATAGATAGATAGATAGATAGATGGATGGATGGATGGATGGATGGATGGATGGATGGATGGATGGATGGATGGATGGATGGATAGATAGATAGATAGATAGATAGATAGATAGATAGATAGATAGATAGATAGATATAGATATCTCTGTGTGTGTGTGTGTGTGTACAAGAAGAGAGTAAGAGGAGAGAAAATGGAGGTACCTGTTGTATCTACCTTCATGAGAAGTTTAGCTTCAAAGTACAGGAGAAATACAAGGTGATAGTAGAGATGGAAGAATCAAGTGAGAATTTTTCAGGATGGGGAAGCTATGGGCATGATCAAAGGGAGTAGGGAATAAACCAGTAGACAGGGAGAGATTGCAAGTTGATAGAGAGGAGATGATGGGAAGTGGAGCAATCTGTTGGAGGATATGGGATGGAATTGATTGATTAAACAGGTAGAGATGCTAGCCTTGCTAAGGAGTAAGGACACTTCATCAAGTGAAATGGACATCGAGGAGATAGTGACATAAGGTATCTGAGTGATAGGAAATGAGGAAGAGGAGATAAGAAGGTGCTCATAGCAAATGGCATCATTTTTTTCTGTAAAATGTGGGGGGAGAGAAAGCAATGGGAGGTCTGAGGAGGGATGAAAAGGTTTGGAATAGTTTCTGTAGAGAGTGGCTCCATAATTTTCCATAGCATCTTTCAGGTGCATGTGATTTAGGAGCATAATGGTGGGAATAATCCAAGGCTGAGACTTGATAGACAAGATTTTTCTGTAAAATAAATGGGAAAGGGATTGGAGAGAAGAGGGCAGCGTAGAGTTGAACTGTTTCACCAAAAGATCATGACAGGGAAGGGTCTAGAATGTAGCTAGTATTAGATTGATAACCTTGGGAGAAAAAATAACTGAGAGGTGGAGGGGTTGGGGTTTGTGGTGAGAAAAAAGTTTTTGAGTTTCAAGGCAAAGGGGAAAATGGAATGGCAACAAATAGTAATAAGACAATCTCAGAGTTCATTAATATAGAAATAGTGCATTTGTGAGTGATGGCAAGACCAAGGATATGACAATTTCTATATATAACTGTCATGAGACAGAGGAAAAGGTCAAGGGGGAATAAGTAAATTGAGGGACTGGGAAGTTAAGATGTTTGAAGGTATATCAATATATACTTAGTAGAAGTCCCTTAATATGAGATCAGGAGTTAGGGAGAAGAAAAAGACTGAGCCAGAGGCTGAGTGATAATTATGGATTAAATGAACCTCAAAGAAAGAGAGATTCCTGAGGAATGGTAGTAAAAGTAGAACCTCAGAATGGCAATAGAGAGCAAGGAGCATTCCAATTGTCCTACAATTAGTCAATTGGACAGTAAGAGTGAAAATGCAACTAGTGCTGGGAAGAGTGAACAAAGGAAGTTGTCATGGGGGAGGGGGGAGTCTAGTTTTCAGTGAGTGCAGGAAGATAAGAGGAATGAGATAGGAAAAGATTTGAGATGGAACCCAGTTTATTACCCATGGAGTAGGCATTACAGAAAGCACAGTGGAAGGAGTAAGGGGTAAGGAGGTTGGAAATAAGCAATTAGTAGGAGACAGAACTTGAACAATGGTAGCTGAGGATTCATAATCACTGGCATGGAAAGGGAATGATGGAGGTAGAGAGAAGCTTGTTAATCATTGAAAAATGAGTTCTTTTGTCCATTATCCAATGGTTATCATTTTATGTAGAAGTTCATTCTCTGAGTAGAGTTCTCCCAGGATGCAGTATATGACTGGAAAGAAGGGAAAAGATGCCCACAGATAAGGCAACTGCTGCAGAGTTGAAGGTAACCAGAGAACTTCATAGAATGGATACTTAGGGAAATTAAAATTTTCCTGGGTGTGTATAGACAAGATGACTATTGTGACATAAATGTAGCTCTATTCTACAGTTCATTTTTAATTAATGATGTAAAGGGGAAGAAGGTGGTCCAGGTCTTTGATTTATTCAATGTAGAAGACTCTGAGCATGAGCAACCATTCCACCAGGTTATATCCGAAATTGTCCAGTAACTTAGGATCATATATAGAAAAATCATCTAGCCAAACTCCCTCATTGTGCAGTTTAGGAAAAAGGTCCACAGATGTTAAGTGACTTGCCCAAGGTCACACAGGTAGTAGGTATGAGAGTCAGATCCTGAACCAACATCTTGTCTTCAAACACAGTGCCCCTATCACTGTACTTAGTCTTTTTAAAGTTTTTGTTCTTTTTTTTTTAATTTGTGGGGTAAAAGAAGCATTTTCATAATATTGTATAATAAAAAATGCAGAAGAAACTGCAAATCTATTACATGCCACTTGCTATTCATTTTGAAGTTATGAAAGTCTATTTTTTTCCTTCCTTCCCCCCACCATAAAGATGGATAGCATTAAACAAAAATATGTGTCTGTAAAATCATACATATATATATGTATATATATTTATGTGTGTATATGTATATATGTGTGTAAATATGTGCATGTACATACATATTAGTCCTTTCTCTGAATGCAGAAAGCATCTTCATATGTCTTTTGTTTTTAATTTGGGTTTTTGTAATAGTCAAAATGACTTATTCTTAAAACAGTATTGCTCTTCTTATATACAATATTCTCTTGGCTCTGCTCATTTCACTCTTCATTATTTCATGCAAAACTGTCCATGTTTTTTCTAAAATCATTGAGCTCACCATAGCACAGTAAATCACAATGCCCCAATTGACAAGCATATCCTCAATTTCCAGTTCTTTTCCCCTGCAAAGGGCGCTGCTATAAAAATGATAGAATATATAGGTTCTTTTCCTTTTTCCGTAATTGTCTTTGTAAATACTTAAAGTCTTAAAGAATGGGGTATTGAGAGCTTTATTAATTTGTCCATGCTCTCAGAGTTGAAAGTGTCAGAAATAAGAGTTAAGCCCAGGCCCTTCTTACTCTAGGTCAGCTCTCTAGCAATGGCAATATATTGATTCTCAGGCTGACATTTTATTATGGAACACTAGAAGTCTTCAAGAAGAGGCTGGATGACCAGTGTAATGATAATGGAATTTAAAGATCCCCCTGTATTGGCTTGGTTTTTGGGTTGAGTGTTGAAACCCAGAGCTTGTGAATCCCACTTCTGGGATGGACTTGTTGACATGAAGAGAGAGGGCTGAACTGGGAGGAGATGGTACCATGAATTTAGAGATGGCCCAAGCAGAGAGAGGCAGAAGAACTTTAAGGGAGCAGCGTCGTGGAAGCAGAGAGAGAGGAGAATTACCTGGGGCCAGAGTTGCTGGAAGAGAGAATGCCAGCCAAACCCTCCCGGACTGCTGAGGGCCAGTTGGAGCTGTCCAGGACTGTTGAGAACTGCCACCTGGAGCTGCCAAGAACTGAGGAGACATAACTGTGATGCCAGTTTTGTCTGTTTTGGTGTTGTTTTGCCAGATTTGTCTTCTGGTAAAGGACAGTGCTGTTGTCGCAGAGGTCCTGGAACCTTGCTCTTGGTTCAGTGTTCCTAAGGCTATCCTGCAGGCAGAGAGTGAACTGATGAGGACACTGGCAATGTATATTGTGGCTTTGTTAGGCTTTGTCTCCCCAGGAACAGAAATTGCTGAGAACTTGCCTCTCCTCAAGAAAAAACCTGAAGAAAAGACCTCTCCTTGGGTATTCAATGCTGTGATGATATTTTAGCCTTGTTGAAGCTTAAGGGTAGATGGATGGCCTTTTGTGCTCTCCTGCCCCTTTTGAAAAACTGCTTGGCATTAACTGATGATAATTGTAATTCAGTTGTGATCCAGGGGTGGTAAACTTTTGACTTTTTTGTGCACTGTGACTGACCAAATGAATGTACTTTGTTTATAATTGGAAACTAATCTCCATTTGAGAAGAGAGACTTTGTGACTGACTAAATGAATGTACTAGCCAAGGATGGGGTACTTTGACCCTATACTTTGTGACTGAATTGAGATACTTTGTGATTGAATTGAGAACTTGCTACATGACTGAGTTCCCCTATATTTTGATTTTCTCTGTTCTGTGAAGGTTTAGCCTTAATTTGTCACTGAATAAATGGAGAGTTACTATGCTTGTATCACGAACTTTGGAAGTTGCCTTTGCTTGGCACTACAACCAGTTATGGCAAATAGTATAGAGAGAATTGCTGTTCAGCTATGAGTTGAACTAGGTGACTTATGAGGTTCTTTTCAGTTGTGAAATTCAATGTTTCTGATCATTTCAGTCCCTGCAACATAGTGCACTTCAAAGTATAGGAATTTAATAAATATTTGGTGTATGAGATTTAACTTGCTGTGTAAGTGAAGTAATATTGTTGCTCTTTTTACAATTAGTTACTCAGTCTTTTGTTTCTCTTGAACTCTGTGGACCAGAGGGGTTTGGGTGAGCCTCATGCTACAGAAATATGTATACTGTGGAAATGAACGTTTTAGTTGTAATTCTGTGAGACTAGATTGTATTTTCACAGCAATAACTAAGCAAATAAGTGGTTTTTTTCCAAATAACAACTTCTTTATCTTCAAATAGCTAATGTTATATTCAGGACAGCTATTTCTTACTATTTGTTATTCATAATTTCCTCTAAGAAAATGTGACATTTTGGAGGACAACATTAATTCCCATGATATTGCTGTTATTTTGAAGATTGGAAAATTCAGAGAAGATCTAATAAAAATCTTCCCCACATTATTTATTGAATAAGATGTACATGTTTAACTTGTCTGTGCAGTTTATGTAGAGTGATGGGATATTGTAATAGATTGCCTGAAAATATCTCAATTAAATAATAATAACAAAAATGTAATGCACAGAAATTTGGACATAAATTACCCTTGTCTTTATTTATATTTATTTATATTTAAACTACATAGAAAATCTCATTGGTCTCTTAGTGATTCAAAAGAAGTATATAAATTTCAGACACTCTCTAGCAAATATGCAATTTTTGCAAGTATGTAAACATTCTGAATGTAAATCAGTGAGAAATAAAAAATACTATGATTTCCTTGAAGCAGAGTAACTCTTTGTAGCAGTAGTATACTCAAATTTAAACAAATTAATAGCAACAAAGAATTTGTTTGCTTTTGAGTCATACTAAGTCAAATTTACTTTACTAGGCTAGATTTACTAGTTGTGATAGTCACCTGAAATGCCAATTTATCAAATTCTCATCAAGGCAAAGGAGAGTTAAGAGAGGGACTATTTTTATATTTCAAAATTATTTTAAAATAAATTAATATAATGAGGCAAAATTGTATTAAAATATACAAGAATATATAGGGGAAACAGATGTTGAACAGTGAATCAAAAGACCTGACTTCAAATCCACTCACTGTATTACTTTACCTCTGTGGTTCTCAGATTCCTCATCTATAACATTAGGACTTTAGATTAGATGATCTCTAAATTCCCTTTTTGCTCTAAACAAATATTATAGTTGGCAATTCTTTCAGAGGTAAACAGCAAAGAAAGAAACATTTTAGATGACATTTGATCAGTCAGCAACATTTATTTAGTGCCCACTGATAGTAGGTGTAGTAAAACATTGACAGAAAAAGTGTAAAATATTTCATTGTTAAAAGAAATATAAAACATGATAAGTAGATAATAGTCAAAACAGAGATCAAAGCTAGTTGGTGACATTTACTGGGTAATTCAGGAAAAATTTCCAAGTCAATTATTTAATTTTTATTGGGGAGACTGTTCTTTCTTTTTTTTACTCTATTGTTAAAAACTTTTGCATTTGCATCACATTCATTTCTAAACATATCCTTTCCTTTTCCAGTGAGCTTTTTCCTCATAAAAAGATTTTTTAAAAATACATTTAAACAAAAAAATACACTTTAACAAAACCAACTAATATATTAACCATGTCTAACAGTATATTCATCATTCTGTATCCATCATTCCCCACTTCTACAGTTATCCAGCACATAGGTTTATTTTGTTTTATTTTTTCCCATTTTCATCATTGTAGCTATAGTGCATATGATGTCCTGGGTCTGCTTAATTTATTGCATCAGTTCATATATTTCTTCTCATGCCTCTCTGGATTCATCATAGTAGTGATTTCTTAGGGCCCATCACTATTAAACATCATTTATTGCTAAGTCATTTCCCAAACCATGAGTGACTACTTTATTTCTAGTTCTTTGAGATAAAAAAGTTGTTGCAATTAATATTTTTGGAAGCAAAAAAAAACATTGAAAGACAGAGGAAGCTTTTTTCTTTGACCTCTTTGGCATATATTCCTTCTCATAATATTGCTAAGTTAAAAGATATCAACATGCCATTTGTTAATATGATTCCAAATTGCTTTCAAGGATGGTTAGAACAGTTCATACATATTTTCTAACTATGCCTTCCAACACCGACCATTTCTACTTTTTGTCATCTTTGCTGATTGTATATGTTTGAAATAAAACCTCAGTAGCACTTACTTGTATTTCTCCTATTAATAGTGATTTGGGATAAGCTTGCATATTTTAGATAGGTTTTAATAGCCACTCTCTCTGTGAGCTGAAGCAAGTCACTTAACACTTCATAGCTTCCTTTTCTTCAACCATGTAATGGGAACAATAATAACACCTACCTGACAATATAAAATGAGATAATATAAACAAGGCATTTTGCAAGCATTAAAGTGCCATCTTATCTATTGTTCTTGTAAATACTGTTTCTTTTTAGCTTTTAACCACTTATGCCATGAGGCAGTAGCTATTAAAAGCAGTAGCTCTTTGTATTTTATACTTGTGTTAAAACCTAGTAGATCTTAGATATCAGACCTGAGCTATCTAATCAAAATATCTTTCCCAATGAACAGTTTCACTTCTTAACTTAGCTGCATAGACTATTTTTTTTTTTGCAAAAGCTTTTTACTTTTTAAAATTTTTATTTCTTTGATTTTTGGAGGGAAGAAGTTAGGGCAATTGGGGTTAAGTGACTTGCCCAAGGTCACACAGCTAGTAAGTGTTAAGTGTCTGAGGCCAGATTTGAACTCAGGTCCTCCCGACGCCAGGGTCGCTGCTCTATTCATTGTGCCACCTAGCCGCCCCAAAAGCTTTTTACTTTGATGCAATTTAAATATTTGTTTTAACTTTTTGTGATCTTTTCTATTCTTTTTTTGTTTATGAATTCTCACATTGGGTTACCTGGATTCCTCCTCCTCTAGTTTTTAAAAACAAGACAAACTTCTAAAATTTTGTTTGAGTATCCATTTGAAAGTTTTTGTGGTATGTTTTATGCAATATTACATATTAGTGTAAATATTTTTGACATATGCCTTTTCATTTTCTCATCACTTCTTGACAGATATATAGTTTATGTGTTGAATTTATTGAACATTGGACTTTCAAGTTCTATAGCTTCTTATTTTTTTCCTGTTATCTGTTTTTATCTGCTTTTCTTTTTTTACAGTCAATACTAAGTGATATTAACATAAATATTACAATCTGAAATCTGGAAGTGTTATTTTTCCTTCATCCCCACTTATTTACCATTATTTTTTGTGAAATTGTTTGGTTCTTTGTTTATTATATCATCTGCCCTCTGTAGTAATCCATTTGTTGTTGAAAGGACGAAACAAAGGACTAAATCTAAATTCAGTAGTATTATCATTTTGTTATATTGATGTAGTTCAACCATGAATAATCAGTATCACTCTAGTTATTTAATTTGTTTTCTTAATTCTTTAAAGAATTCATTAAAATTATATTTATGTCAGTTTTAAGTATTCTTTGATAGATCATCTCCCAGATATTTTTTTTTCATTTTGTAGTTATTTTTAATGGGTTTTCCCTTCCTACTCTTTTTTCTTTGTTTGTGCCATTGGTATAAAGAACTGGTAATGTTTTGCAGATTTTTTCATATTCTGCTTTTCTATTTAAGCTATTAATTATTTCTGTTTTCTTGCTGATTCTTGGGAGTTTTCTATAAAATAATATAAACTATTCTATAAAAAGGAATAATTTCATTTTATCAAATAATGTTTAAGCCATTAATTTATTTTTCTTGGTTTAATACTATGCCTTTTATTCTAATAATATGTCACATAAGAGGAAGAGGAGCAAGAAGATTTATTTTATCCTCATATTCATTGGGGGTAGGGAGAGACTCAGATTTTTTTTCATTCTTAGAGGATTTTTAATTTATTTTCTTGTTTACTTTCTTCTTGTTTTTTTTCTTTTTTTAAAAAAATTTTACAATGTTTTTGACTAGGTCTACATGCTTATAGCTCCAGTAAAAGCCTTCCCCTTGCAAAAATATGTATGGCACAACTACATTTATACTCATACTTTCTCCCTTGCACTTTGGGTTTTTTAACCTTTCTCTTGAATTCCCAGTAAGTTGTCTCTAGCTTCTATCCTCCCTTTTTGGAACCCACCCCATTCCACTGCTGCAGAGAACCATAGTAAGTAGATCATCATCTTGCAGAACCGAACTCAGGTTCCTGTCCACTCTTTTAGAAGAAGAGTGACTCTAGATTGATTCTTAAACCTTTTCTTTCTAAGAAAGATGGCCTTTCCCCTTTTTCTAAATCTACACTTCCCACAGCTTTCTTCCACACCCCATTCCTCCTGTAACTTTTCTTTTCCTTAGTGTAACTGAACAAAATTAGTATCTGATATCTCATGTGGGATATAAGAAGATTCAAGTTGAGCCATGGCTATGGTGAGACTAAAGATTCCCACAGTAGGGCTGTCAAAAGTGAGATGTGAGGTCACTTGTACTAACTGCATATGACAATGTGTTTCAGCGGGAGGTGCAGGGGGGCAATAAACAGAAGTGCCATTTTACTGTCATTGTCCAATGTTATTTCATGATGTTTTTACCTCATGAATTGTTTCTGTCCTCCAATCTTGGGGATTCTGCTTTAGGTATTCTATATCTAACACATAATTACATTTTCTAAGAGATTTAGGTTGGAGAGATTTATGGAAAATAACTACTCTGCCATTGTGTTTATCATGTAATGCCATCTAATTGATTTGCATTCTTACATACGTATTAAAAAATGACATGAAGGTGTGCAAAAACACCATATTTGAAGACAAAAGAATTGAGTTCAAATCCTATTATGCCACTTGGAGAGTAGTTTTCCTAAAATCACTAAGGTTGAGTAGCACAAGATTAAGTCACCTAACCTGTAAGAATCTCAGAATTCTCATCTTTGAAATAATTTGGGCTAAATTATTTCTAGTGTCCAATTCAATTCTGACACTCCATTCAGCTGTTTTCTAATGCATTATTTTGCAAGATAGTTTGATTCACACAGCAGCTGGGGTCATAATGGAGAGAATTTTGGGCCTAGAGTCAGGAAGGTCAAAATCCCAGTCCAATCTTAGTCTCTTGCTATCTACATGATCTTGGGTAAGTCATTTAGCATCTGTTTACCTTAGTTTTCTCAACTACAAAATGGGAATAATGATATCACCTACCTCCCAGGGTTTTATGAGGATCAAATGAGATAATATTTGTAAAGCACTTAGCACGGTGCCTGGCACATAGTAGGTACTTAATAAATGCTATTTTTATTGTTATTGTCAGTGTTATGTCATTCAATCAATTTAATAACCCTAAGAGGTAATGAGTCCCGATATTCTTATTTCCATTTCACAGATAAAGAGACTGAGTTTCCAAAAGATTCACTAACCCAAAGTTACACATAGCTTGTAAGAGGCAAAGTCAATATCCATTCCCAAGTAATTTAATCTTTCATTCTTTCCACAGTTATCCTATGAGTTACACCATCTCTTTAACTTTAAATATTTGATCAATCTCATATTCAAAACATTGTGTTACAAATCAATTACTGCCTTTGTGTAATATTTGTAACACTTTCCCTATGAATTTAAAGACTCTGAATGATTAGTCAGGAGGCAAACTATTTCATAAGAACTGAACCATCCATTTCTATGTTTCTTTTACAGCTTCTGACATAGCAGCAGAACAGGGGCAGATTCTTGTAATAGCCACTGCAGCAGTGGGTGGATTCACTCTTCTGGTCATCCTCACCTTGTTCTTTTTAATCACTGGAAGGTAATTAATATATGCTAGAAATCTGAGTAAATTAAGACATCCACTTATATTTTCTTTATGTATTTAATGAATTAAGCATTTAATCACTTAAGGTCATGTTAAGCTTCTGAAAACATCATTACAGCAAGAACCACAGAATCATAATTACTTATTATTTACCTTAAGGAGAATGTCAGCAGCAATCATGGAATGATATTGTTACAATAGCTGTGAATACTTCAAAGCTACATATATGAAATACATGAATTTATCTCCGTCTGAGAAATAAGTAAGCACCGACTGCCACTTTTCTTTGCCAAAAAATAACCAAATGGGGTCACAAAGGGTCAGACATGACTAAAAACAACAACAAAATTCTACTAACCAAAAAAAATCCTTAGAATTAATAAGATTTATTTTAATTTAAAAGGATAATTATAGTGGTCTAAATATAATAGGAATGTATGTACCAAAAATTTAACCTTAAATTGAAACGAAGGGGAAAGTACCACATTGCCTGAGTAAGGGCAAACTGTCGCAGATTGGAAAACAGAGAAGATCAAAGCTCACCTGAGTAGGACCAGGTCACAAATAATACATCAATTCCCAGGCAGAGAGAAATAGGAAGATCAAATCTTTTTTTTTTCCTTTTTGAGTAACACTGATAGTTAGACTTCTACAGAGCAAGGTCTGTATTTCTCATTTTATCCTTAGAAAACAAGTTATCAAACAGCTCTCTAAACAAATATTTATTTGAGATATATAAAATTCACTTGATATGATGTCCCCAAAAGCTCTGTGTATGAAAATTTCACTAGAATCTATTAAAATCTATAGGGAATAGTCATTTTAATTTTTCAGTCACTATTGTTTCATAAAAACAAAAATCAAAATTGTCAATCGCTCAAAAAAATTTTATTGAGTACATATTATATGCCATCTAGTATATGTTTATGCTCTCTTGTGGGTCTACTCAACCTATTTCAAAACAGTTATAGTATGTGTTTTGTGGAAGGGCTATTTGTATATTTTGGGATAAAAACCTCTTATGCCAAAACAAAGCATATCATTCTATAATTATCTAATTTAAAAGCATTCATAGAATGAAATATAGAATTCTCAAGGGTAAATGTGATGGTGAAATGAGCTAGCAAGGATGGTAAAAGAGTAATATATAAGTTAAAATACTAGGAAATGCAAATTAAGTAATATACTCATTAAGGAATTCCTGGTATTTAAAATATAAGTTGTTTAATATGGTTAGAGTGACTGAAGAAAAAAGATAACCAAATTGTTAACTATGTAGGGTCAAAGACTTCTTGAATGATAACAAGATGAGAGATAGATACTGATACTACCATCCCTGTTCTGATGCTGTGCTCTATATTTCACCTTCACTCAACTGATCTATGATTTCCTCACAGTAGGTAAGTCTTCCTACTAACACAGACCACATCCCATCTATGACTTAGGAAATAATTCCCTGGGATTGACTTGAAGTACAGAGATTTAAATGGCTTGCCCAAGGACACAGCTAGCATCAGAGGGGATTTGAACCTTTCTCTTAAATCTAGATCAAGTTCTATTTATTACACAGCAATGCCTTTATTTTATTTCATTTGATAATTTAACTATTGTAATCACAATATTATTACTATATTGGAATGTTCCTGACATTTTAAATTTTGTCTATTCTAGATAGAGTGGTTTTCAGTTTAAGGAATGATAATGTTTTAACTAATTCAGGAGATTAAATCACAAAATAATGCTTTAAGAGGAAGTCTCATCTCTAGGGATATCAAGGGTACTGTTATTGACACAAACCACTAGCTAATTTTGCTATAGTGTATTATTCTTTTTTTTTTTTTTTGCTTTTTGGAGGGCAGTTGGGGTTAAGTGACTTGCCCAAGGTCACACGGCTAGTTTTTTTGTGTTATGTGTCTGAGGCCAGTTTTGAACTCAGGTACTCCTGACTCCAGGGCCGGTGCTCTATTCACTGCACCACCTAGCCGCCCCTATAGTGTATTATTCTTAAAGTTATCATATTTCCCTTAAATAAGTTATTTTAAATGTTTGATGTATTCTTTAGTGTGATTGTTGGATGCACAAGGTCAGAACTGGGAGCAGGTAGATTCCAGTAAAAGAAATCTAAAATTTTCCTTATGGATTTTGATTAAAAAATAAATATTCAACTAAGATGTATTTATTCATTTAAGCAATGTTCAATGAAATTCATCTATCCAATTAAGTGAATTATATATACCTGCCAATGCCGTGTTTTCCTGCAAAGTTTTCTTTAATCAATATTTTTAAATAGCACAGAGGGGTATTATTTTAATAAAATAATCATTAAGACAACAAAAAATGTTTTATCAAGACCAAATTGTTTCTAATTGAATGAGTTTTGTACATGTGTAGTGAAAAGTTTGTGATCATTCAGGGACAAATTAATTCAACCCAATAAATTTTTAAAACATATGTTTAAACTTAAACTTCATATGGATTCCTAGAATATTATTTTCATTATGTTTTGGAGAAAAACTTAATAATGTTATACATTTAGTACTAGAGTATATTTTTGTCATTTGCCAATGTCTTGAATGCTGGAGACTTCCTTATCTTTCTAACATAACATGAATAGGACTGTTTCAATTATATAGGATAAAAACTCATTTTTTAAAGTATCACTTAAACACAGTAATAAAGGAGCATTCATTGAAGATTATTCTTTGAAGACAGAAGAGTAAATTTTTGAATAAATAGTCCATTTGCCATAGGACTTAGAGATGAATTTCACTTTGGGAGACTGAATTGGTATTCTACAGATGTTTCCTGCTTCACCATTTAGAATTAGCAATTTGATGAACTGTCATATCACAAGGATGTTGATGAGTCTATTCATATTGAAGAGGCAGGGTATGAGATAAGCACCTGCCTGTGTACTTCATCGCATGATTATATGTACTAAGAGCAAACAGAACACATTTCCATCGAATTTCAGATGGGAAATGAAAACTGTAATGACTTTGATCCCTCTCAAATGGAAAACAGTTGCTTAAATTCCCAAGAATCTTGCCCTGAAGTCTGGTATGATTTATGTTTATCATTAAAGATAAATTCTTGGTACCTGTCCAAAACCTAGCAATTATATAACATAGAGTCAACGAATGATCTCTGTAGCTGGCTATAGGGGACTTTCTCTAGTCCGTAATGCTCATACATAACAAAATTTGGAATATGAAGTTTCTATTTCCCAATTCATTCATCATTGATTTTGATATCTCAATGTCATCTGCAGCCAACTTGGGCTTTCACTCAAAACTTTGTCTAGGATTATATTCTTGATACAACTAAACTCCGGGAGATCTGTGATCTCATTACTGAGAGTTCATTCTTCAGTCATATAAATCACATCTCCTCCATATCTGCCAGTTTAATGTGATATTAGTCCATTTCCCCCTATCACTTTAAAACAAGTGGTAACCTAAATTAACCTGAATAAAAATGCATTTTAATTGGTCCTAGAACAATATAATCCCCAATCAATCAGGTGTACTTTAATATCTTTCATCTTAAATTATCCAGATGCATATCTAGCACAATTCTTCAGGACACAGGAACAGAATTTTTTAATACGACTCTGTTTGCCCTTCCAAAAGGTGCCAGTGGTACATAAAGGCCAAAATGAAGTCTGAAGAGAAAAGAAGAAATCACTTACAGAATGGACACTGTAAGTAATGTTAGCTGATTCCACGCTGCTTTTTCCTTGCATGACCTTCTCTGTTTCATACTGCCTTACAAGTTCATTTAAAATTTGCATTCATTCAGTCAAGCTGGGCTTTTAAAAAAAATCTCTCACTTCCTACCCTTCCAAATTCAAGCTTTTCATCACTTTTTCAGGTTGGTCTGTGAATTCACACCTGCTCCTCATTAGATGATATTAGTTTTCCCACTTCTGCATGCTGTGAAACATGACAGGCTGAATTTGCTAAAAATATAAGTCAACTGTATTTTATTGAGTTATTTACCACTCACATTGCCTCTAAAATGTGAGCTGATTTTAGTTAGAGATGTATTTTCCATAATATGAAAGGGAATTCTCATAACTTTTTTCTAGGGAATATAATTTTCAGCAGAAAACAAACTGACAGAATTCATTAAAACATTCAAAAAAATGGAAAATCAGGGTTTTTTTCAATTCTAGAATATGTCCAAAAGCCTTCATATTGACTGCAAGAGCACAGTCATTTAAAAGATCCTTTCCCAGGCAAGGTATAATTACCATGAAGATTAGTTTTATAATTTCCTTCCTCTAAGTTGTAAATTTCTCTGTGAATATTACTGTATCTACGAAGGGCTGGAAAGATGACAGGAAGGTGAAGTTCTCTAACCGCAGCATAATTACAGAGCATGAAAAAACCTGTTTAACTGTTCAGCTCTATGTTTTCTGCCATTATTATTCAAATGGTATATGATTCTGGCCAAGCTCCTTCTACCAAATGAGACCAAATATAAAGACTGCCTGGGAAAGAAACAATTGTACTATTTGCCTTTCTTTTCAAAGGGAATTTCATGTCTATTACAAAGGAAGAAAGAACTGAAAACAGGTGTCAATCTATGATTCCAAAGAACAGGGAGAAAAAAAAGGTTTAAAGAAGAATTAGTTGTGGAATCAGACTGCCAGATACATGCCTTATGGCAGGAAAATTGAAAAGTTGTTTCAGAATTTCAGTTCTCAGAATGAATGGCAGAATTATAATAATGAGGAATTAAATACCAATGTCCTAACTAGCAACTAGAAAAAGGGTTCAAATAGCCTATACTTAGCCAAACAGAAGTAGCACAAATGGCCCGGGGCAAAGCATAGTTAAGAAGGAGACTAACCCAATGTTTAGAGAGAGAATAATTATGTTAGTATCAAGATGATAAAAACTGTATTTTAGAATCATTTTCCCCCTCTCAATATGGTCTGTGTTATGGCTTATGTGGGAAAAAAATTAATTCATTTCTCTTGTTTTAAGTATTTTTTTCATTTTATAAAAGAACATCAGTGTAACATGTATCTAACAGTAGTACCATTAGTAGTCTAATGAAACACTCTTAATAATAGAGCAATAGCTCCCATGCTGTTACGTTTTACTCAAGGCCAGATCTTCATAATCCCATTTTGGGTTTGCTATTTCATTCTCCAACTCATTTTATAAATACGGACTTGAGGTAAATAGAGTGAAATGATTTGCCCAGGGGCACACATCTAGTGTCTGATGCCAAATTTAAACTCATGAAGTCCAGTATTCCTAATTTAAAACTCAGTGATTTATACACTGTAGCACCTAGCTATCTAATCAGATACTATAGTAGAAAGCAAATCACCTAGAGGAAAGTTTGTGTTTTTAAAGACATAGTACGTTTTCCTGAAAACTCAACCCTTGCAACCTATGCACCCAGGAATATCAGATCTATAACCAGGATATGGTCATCAGGGCTTTGCACTGAGACTTCAAAATAGGGCATGTAGAGCACTTGCTGTTCTTTAGCAAGTGAAGAAAAATAACAGATCATAGTGACTGAACAAGAGAACTTCATCTAGAACAGCAGTTCTCAACCTGTGGGTCACGATCCCTTTGGGGGTCAAACAACCCTTTCACAGGGGTCACCTAAGACTACCAGAAAACACATATTTCCAATCATCTTAGGAAGCAAGACACTGCTCCTCTATCCATCTACAGGTATGTCTGCCCAAATGCAGATACACCCATATATGAGTATTAAAGGGTTGAGACATTAGGAAGGTTGAGAACCACTGATCTAGAAGAAATGGAATTATCCTGACTACCAAGGTGCATCATTTGACACTGCAACTCCTCATAGTTGGAATAATATGTTTTGTTTGTTTTTTGAAAAAAAGTCTTTACAATGTTAAGGATATTAATAAGAGAAGTATAGAAAATGTATGAAAAAGTAAGTACAAATACTTAAATCTTATTAAGTTTCAAGTATCTAAACAATTTTTTCAACTACCAAATGGTAGGCTATACTGAATACATCCCCCTGCCATCCATCCCTAATACTCTCTCCCATCTCCTCATTCTACTTGCCCTAGGTATATAAATGTCAAGTTATATTTCTATATAAATAAAAAAATGAAATTGTAAAAAAAAATTAGAATTGGGCAAGTAGCAGTTAATGACTCCATAAAACATCAAGAAACAATCAAATAAAGTAAAAATGGGGAGGGGAGTGGATAATGTGAACTCTCACACTGGGTAAAGAACTGAACTAAAAAACAAACCAAGGAGAAACAAATTAAGAATTATTGTACTACATGAAAATCTCAAGCAAAAAAGAGCCTAGATGTCATATTTCATGAAATTATCAAGGAGAGGTTTCCCATTTTTTTAGATCTAGAGGGTGAAATAGAAATTAAAAGAATCCATAGATCTGAAAGATATCACCAAATGAAAATTCCTATGAATATTAAAACCAAATTTCAGAGCTCCCAGATCAAGGAGAAATGAGTACAAGCAATCAGAAAGAAACAATTCAAATAGCATGGAGTCATAGTCAGGACCAAAGAAGATTTAGCAGCTTCCATGTTAAAAGAAGCAGAAGCAAAAGAGTTGAGACCACAACCAAGACTAATTTATCCAACAAAACCAAGTACAATCTTTAAGGCTAAAAAATATATATTTACAGAAATAGAGGACTTTCATCCATTTCTGGTGAAAAGACCAGAGCTGAATACAAAATGTGACATTCAAACTCAAGATTTAATAGAAACATAAAAGAGTAAACATCATCTATCAAGCCAGGAAGTATTTAGAGGATTAGAGAAAGGTCAGTAAAAGTCAAGCTTTCAAGCTAAATTTGCAGGAGGAAAAGCAATTCTGTTGATCTGCCCCCAGGGCAAGGAAGCAGCGGAAAAATGGCAGGATCTGCTATAACCAGCAACTGCGGCCACTGGGCTGCTTCAGAGCTCCTGGCCTGCCAATTGCAGGGTGGCTGAGACAATGGATCAGGGCAAAGGGCTCTTGCTATGAGCGGCCGGGATCTGGGTTGTGGTCTTGGGTGGTGGTCCTGGGGTGCACATTCAGCAAGCCAAAGCTGGTGGGGGCTGCAGCACCCTCCAATAGCTCCGTCAGCTGTGAAAACCCCAGCAATTTGGGACAGAGATTTCCCTCTGGAAATAGAGTGATACAGACCTAAAAAAAAAAACCCAACCAATTAATTAACTGGCCAACATGAGGAAAAGGAAGCAAAATAAGAACAGCAATAAAACTCTAGAATCCTTTTTTGTGGACAAAAAGGATCAAAGCATGGAATGGGAGGAAGACAACACAGTCAGAACTCCCACACAAAATGCTTCCAAGACACTCAAAGATTGCCTACAA
>JAQQSW010000385.1:0-45776 GCA_028646575.1 Pseudocheirus occidentalis | reverse complement strand
CCGGGCCCACTCAGAGCCCTCTCCCTCTTGAGCTCACTGCTGCCGCCCTAGTGGCCACATCCCCTGCTGGGGGACAAATAGATGCTAGGACTGAGGGCATGGGGGTGGGGTGGGAGACTTCTGTTCCCCCCAATCTCCCTCCCCACGGGGCCATTTCAGTGGATTTTATTTTATTAAATTACTTGTTTCTTTTTTATGGAGATGGACTGAGCTGTCTGGGCCCTGCCCCTTTCTGTCCTTCCCTGCACACCCTGCCCCCCATCTGTGTCCTGTCCCTCCTCCCATTCCCCTCTGCCCCTTCCCCTCCCATCAGTAGGGAAAGCCAGGACCTCACTGATCGGCCCCCCCCACCTTCCTCCCCTCCCCTCAGTCTTGTGACTACATCTCATGTCCAGATGTGAACATCTGTGTATTCCTGTAGCTTTGTAATTATTTTTGGGTGGTGGGGAGGGATGGGAGGCTTAATATTTTTTCCAAAGGAAGAAAAAAAGTCAAAACTTGAAAAAACAGGAAATGCCATACCTGACTAGTAGCTGTCTGATTCAAGACCACCAATGAGGCAGAACTACTATTTCATGATGCTGTTCACTCTACTTTTGGACAAATGATTAATAAGAAGATTTTCCTGATCTCAAGCCTTAAGTAGCCTCTTTGCAAATTTCACCCACTGCCCCTGATTTTGCCCTTCAGAGTCAAATGGAGCAAGTATAAACATTCTTCCACATGGTAGCCCTTCTTCAAATATTTGAAGATAACATGGTCCCGCTGAGTCTTCTCTTCTACAGGCTTAACATGCCCCAGTTCCTTCAACCAATCCACATACATCAATATCTTTTCTCATGCCAGCTGACCTCATTTAGATATTCTTTTATTCATCAATGCCTTTCTTAAACTATGGTGTCCAGAACTGAACATAATCCTCCCTATGAGGTCTGATGCAGGCAGTAGGACAATCACCTCTTTTTCCTGCAAGTTATGCTCCTTTTTTTAAAAATAAATTTTTTTCAATGAATGAGCTTTTATTTTTTTGTCTCTCCCACTTCACTCTGAGCCAAAAAAAATTTAGAAAAGAGAGAAATGAAATCTTTGTAACAAATATTCATAGTCAAGCAAGATGACTTCCCGCTTTGGTCACATGCAAAAATGTGTGTCTCATTCTGCAATTTTAGCCCACTATCCCTCTATCAGGAAGAGTGTGGCATTGTTTATCTTTGGTCCTCTGGAATCCTGGTTAGTCAATACATCAATCAGAGTTCTTATGTCTCTCAAAATAGTTCACTCTATTGCATCCCAAGATCTCCAGTTTTCATTTTTTTTTTTTTACTTTCACCCTGGTTCTTATTGTGCTTATAATCCCCTGGAATTGTATAGAATACAGTGGATCAAAATTCAATTCATTCACTTCAACAAGCATTAATTAACAGTGCCAGGTACTGTGCAAGGTCCTGGGGATACAGTGACAAGAGCCCCTCCCTCAAGGAACTTTCAGTAACTTCTTTCCCAAATCTTTTCATCTTGACCCTGGAAATGACACACTTGGATTTAAGCCGACTCTGAATGAAACACACAAAGTCTCGGTGCTCAGGAGTCCTGGCGAACATTTGTTCTCTATGAATGGGTTTTTGCTGATCCCTGCAGGGTCCATTTGTGGAAGTGTTCAGTCTATGATTACTTATTGGATTGATTCCTACCCTACTCATAGGACCATTGTGAAAATTAAACACAGGGAAATTTCTTTGAGAAGAAAAAGCCTCCATGCAAATGAAAAGTATTATTTCAAACACAGAGGTTCTCTATTGTAAAAAAAAAAAGCAATTCCATTAAAAGAAAAAAAAGACATCAGTTTCTTTATTCGGTAAATTGCTGCGGGAAGCTGTATTAGGTGCTATTTGTTATATTCTCGCCTACACAATAAGTGTTGATTTCCTGCCCAACTGTGCCCTGTTTTCAATAATTAATGAGATACACTTTACAATCAGACACAGACAGTGAGTTGCTGCTGAGGGTGAAATGCTTGCAAACATACAGAATTAAAACTTAATAAGAGGCGGTTATATTGGGTTTGGTCTGTGCAATAATGCACACTAGACATCTCACATCTGTGGGGAGCAGCTTCTGCTCTTGGCACAGAAGTGTTTTGAATACAATAAAATGAAGACGAGATAGTAATGCAATTACACAAAAAAATATTTGGGGATGAAAAAAATAAAAGTGTCTGAGTGAAAGATGGAAACTGTTATATACCACCTAATACTTCATCATTCATTGTGCCTTGAGGGCGGTACTAATTATCTGCGCAGAATTTACAGGTTTGTTATGCACCAACAACACTCAGCTGAGGCCTCTACACAAACTCCAAACAAACAACTGTCTGCCTTCATAGGATCACAGATCCAGAGCTGGATAGGAGACCCTCTAGTTCAATCCTCTCATTTTACAGATGAGGACACTGAGGCCCAGGCAGGTCCAGTGAGCTCCCAAAGTAACTAAGGCACTAAATGTCAGAGTCAGGATTTGAACTCGGATCCTTTGACTATGTCTTTTGTCTTTTTTGTATCCTTAGCACTTAGCATAGTGCTTAGTACTCAATAAATATTTATTGACTGATTGACTCTAGAATGTATCTAGAATCAATCAAGAATCAAGCAATTATCAATCAAGAAATAAAGCAATTATTTATTAATTAACTACTATGAGCCAGGCACTGCAATAGTGCTAAATATAATTTGGGAAAACAAACAAATAGCGCATGACCTCAAGGAGCTTACAGTTTAACCAGAAGGGACAACATGTACATATACAGAAAATAGATACACCGGGATTTTGAAGGGAAGATGCTAGAAGCCAGGGGATCAGAAAAGGCCTCAGATAAGAGATGATACATGAACTGAATTTTATAGGAAATTAGAGATTTCAAGAGACAGAGGTGTGTGTGTGTGCGTGCGTGCGTGTGTGTGTGTGTGTGTGTGTGTGTGTGTGTGTATGAAAGGGTGCATTATAGGCATGGTGATGGGGGACAGAGTCATGTAAGAACAGTATTGATTGCACTGGGCATACAGGAGGGGCATTTGAAATCTAATTAAAATAGGATGGAAAGCAGGTTTTAAAGGGTTTCAAAAGCCGGATCTAAGGATTTATATTTGATCTTGTATGTAATAGGGAGTCATTGGAACTTATGGAGGAGATGAACGATATGATCAGATTCATGTTTTAGGAAAAATCACTTTGACGGCTATGTGCAAGATAGATCAGAAAGGGGAGATGCTTTTAGGGGGACTGAATTGGAGGCTCTATCAGCAATCCAGGCAAGAGGGGATGAGGCCTAAATGAGGGTGGTTGTGGGAATAGAGAGGAGAGGACACAGATGAGAGTTTCATGGAAGTGGGAACAACAAAATGTAACAACTCATTGGTTTTGTAGGGTGAGTGGGAATAAGGAGTTGAGAATGACACTGGGGTTGCAAACCTGAGTGACCAGGATAGTGGTACCCTCAAACAGAAGAAGGGAAGTCTAGAAAAAGGTTTGATTTTCAGGAAAATATGATGAGTTCAATGTTTGACACATCTATCAGATATCCAGTTGGAAGAGTCCATTAGGTAGCTAATGATTTGGGATTGGAGTTCATGAGAAGACTGTCAATCCTACGAAGGTTTAGCAGAAGGGACTGAGTTCCCAGGAGGTTTGGTGGATATCTTTGTACTGCAAGCTAAGATGATTCAACAGAATGGTATGGTACCCAAGACAGCTAATGCAACGTTAAGCTGTATTGAGGAGGACAGGCCCCAGAACTAGGAAGGAAATGGTGCTGCTGTGCTCTGCCCTGCTCAGATCAGATCTAGAGCATTGAGTTCATCTATGGGTGTCACATTTTAGGAAGGATGTTAATGCACTGAAAAGAGTCCAGAGGAAGTCAGTCAAGATAGTGAAGGGCTACACATTCATGATATAGGGGTCTTGGGCTATTCCCCCTAGAGAAGAGAAGATGCAAAGGGGTGTGATAACTGTCTTCAAGTATTTGAAGGATTGACACTCAGGAGAAAAGATTAAAAGCGTTCTTTTTGTCCTTAGAGGGAAGAATGGTGAACAATAGGTGGAAGTTTTATAGAAATACTTAGGCTTGATAAAAAAATCTTCCTACTCCTAAGAGCTATCTATAAAGGGAATGGGCTACTTGGGAGAGGTACTGAGTTCTCTGTCATTGGAGATCTTCTAGCAAAGGTTAGGTGATAACTGGGTGGTTATATTATATAGGAAGTTCATTTTTGGATGCTGCTCAGAGTAGATGACCATCAATGGTCCTTCTAACACTAAAATTATCTGATTCTGTGATTCTTTAAATTCCCAAACATATGCATTTACGAAGGGAAACCTTTGCTCACATTTCTCAAATGTATTCCTGTGTAGAGTATTTGGTAGAAGCTTCTCTTTTTCAGTATCAATAGAAAAAGACTTATTAAGATCATTTTAGAAAGCACAGTGAACAATCCATTTACTTTAGTCCCCAATCCCCCCAAAGGAAACACTATTCCCCCATTTATAGGTTCTACCTTCCAAAGCCCTGGGCATCTGGGGGAATGAGCCCCATTCCAAACTCATTTATTATAATGTTGCCTCTGGGATATTAAAAAGAACCTGCTATGGATCATCAGAGATGTACATTATGAATCTGCCTACCTGACAATAAATAATATTATAGGTCAAATGCCGCCTTCAGATATTTGTTGAGAGAACTATGAAATATACCCATTGACTGAGCCTCTGAGTACAAATATATAATAATCCATCTTGATCCTCTCCTTCCCAAACTGTCCAACTTTCACATCAGTCAGTCTGACTCTCAATTGAAAATGTGGGCCTTGCCTGGAAGACCAGGGCACTCTGGCTGAGTCATGTGCAGCAGCTGGGAAGTGAATGGAAAGCATATGGATTGTTCCCTGTAGTTTGTACTCTAGGCTCTAAATGCCAGATGGAGAGATTTGTATTGTGCCCTTATGAAAATACTAGAAGGATGTACGAATCTGTCCCTCAGGAAAGAGCTGCTGGTACCTAGTAGTTGAATCCTAGGGTGGTGTCCGAAACATAGAGAGATTAAGTGATCTGCTTAGGACTCCTGAGCTAGTAAGTATCAAAGGTAGAATCAGAATCCAGATCTTCCTGATACAAAGACCAGCACTACATCCTCTAGACCACATTACCCCAATAGTATCATTGTGGTGAAGGGCAAAGTCAAAGTTTTTCTGAAAGTAAGCATGTCGCAGTGATTATACTAGATGGCTGGTGGTAAACTAGATAGAATCACCAGAGTCCGAATGTGGCTTTGGAGACTTACTAGTTGTATGACTCTGGCTAAGTCACTTAATTTCTGTTTGCCTCATTTCCCACATCTGTGTGAAGGAGTTTCAATTTGAATTAGTAAAGGGGGTATCCAAGTTGGTGCAATAATGGAGCTTCAGAAGTATAACAGCAATGTCAACCATGACTCATGAAGTGGTTTTAGGGGGCCAATGAAATGGCAAATGAGAAAATGTTTTGGAAATTGCACTGTAACTAGAACTCCCCCCCCCATCATCATCACTACCACCACCATCACCACCACCATTATCAGCATCGTCGTCTTCATTCCCTCCTCGTTCCTATTTTACACATGAATTCTACGAGGTAGAAAGATGTAATGAATGTCACACAGTTAATTATCAGAAGGACTAGGGCTAGAGTTCAACCTTTTGGCTCCCAGTTAAGTGTTCTTTCCACTAGACCTTATTGACTCCTCAATTTCTAATTGAGTCATGGAAAAAAGTATACTCTCATGCTTAGTGAGATTAAGAAGGATTGTCCAGACCAGGTAATTGGGGACATAGATTGTGAATTAAAAAGATACCTTAGAGGTCATCTAATCCAAATCCCTTATTACATAAATATTGAAAATGAAACCCAGTGAGAAGAAAGAATTTTTCTAAACTCCATAGCTAGAACTGGGGTTGGATCCCAGCTCTTTCATTTTTCTGAGCAACTAGGTGGTTCGTAGAGCATCTAGTTGGACCTGGGGTCAGGAAAGACCTCAGTTCAAATTCATCTTCACACACTAGCTGTGGGATACTGGGCAAGTCTCTTAACCCTGTTTGTCTCAGTTTCCTTATCTGTAAAAGAATTGCAGAAGGAAATGGCAAACCACCCCAATAACTTTGCCAAGAAAATCCCAAATGGGGTTACATACAGCTGGAAGCAACAACAACCAGCCACCACAATGACAACCCCAACCATCACAACTATAACTACAACAAAACATTTTTAAATCCATATCAGTCCTAGATTTAATCCAATGGAGCCTAGCCAGCATTTATTAGGTCCCTACCACATACAAAATACTATTCTTCAAAGATTAAAAGAAAGTGTTTTTATCACCAAGGAACTTATACTCTATGGGGAAGTGGTAAGGGGGATAACATGTATGCACATACGAAAGAAGAAAGAATTTTTGGTCATAATTTGTGGTAACCTAGGTACGGAGAATTCTTTGGGAGGAAGTTTCCTCTAGCAATGCAGATTGGTGTGACTCATAATCATAATGAGTTACCGAGAGGACCACAAGGTAAAGTGACTTGCCGAGGATCACATGCCCATTGCATTCAGAGGGAGGACTTGTCATTCTTACTTAGGTGTGCTCTCTATCCACTGTGATGTCTGCATATAGAAAATAATTTCAGGGAAATAGGAATTAACCACTGGGGGCACCAGAAGAATCCTTGGGTAAGGAGGTAGCACATGGGTCATCTTGATGGGAGCTAGAGATGATCAGAGGCAGCAGCAAGGATGGAGAATATTTCAGACATGGATATGAAGGCACCTTTGGAGCAGCAAGTGTCCGGTTTGTTTAGAACCAAGAGTGCGTAAAGGGAGAATAACACGAAGTCAAGTCTGGAAACAGACAACCAAGATTTTGCAAAGCTCTCAATATCTGCTAAAGGAGTTTGTGTTTTATCTCAGAGACAAAAGATTCTTGTTGAAGCTTCTAAAGCTGGGAGTGGCCCAGTCATGTCTACACTTAAGGCAGAGTTGTCTGTGGAATTCATTGGAAAGAGGAGAAACCTGTGTTCCATGACTGAATGGAGAGACGGATGAATAACCATTTATTAAGCACTTACTTTGTTAGAGGTTATTTATATAAATCCCCAAAGTGAGATGGTTCTTGACCTTAAGGAGCTGACATCCTAATAGGGGAAGATAACACACAGAGCAGAATGATGATCCACCATCATCACACACATGTCTGAATATGTGTGCTTATAATGGCTTCTTTCTCTTCTCTTCTTGATTCTATTTTATCAATGTGAGTTGCATTATCAGATCCTCACAGCCAAAGAGACAATAGCAGGCAACACAGACCCCATGGCATTGATTTTCCAGCTGAATGGACTTAAAAATACCAGCCAGAACATTAGTGGTGCTACTGAATACTAACTATTAATTTAGTTCATCTATTTACACTACATGCTGAAGAAAATGCCTATTAAAATGGAATTCACATTCGATGTCACAATCCTTCCCTTAACCTCACAACAACCTTGTCAGTGTGGTCTTTACCCTGGCAGGCTAACGTACTCCAGCAGGTATCCTGGGTCCCCTGCAGAGGACATTTTCAATATTAATTATCTTGCTGTGCCTAAGCAGTTTTTGTCTTGATGTTAAAAGGATTGTAAAGATTAGATTAGTTAAATGACAAAAAAAATCAATTTTCTTGAATTTGGATAGTCTTTTGCAGTCAACTGTAAAAGACAAGAAGATTATAAGAAAAAATGTATTTGGTTGATTCTTTTCCAAATGGGAAAAATAAACTAGATTGGTACTTTACAGAAAGATACAACAGATTGTGATGGATTTATAAAGAAAAACTAATATATTTATAAAGAAAAACTCAGTATTATAGGAAGGCTGTATGGATCTGGGGGAATCTTACCACTTTGGTGGTTTCCAGAGGTCTTACTTGACTCACATAGGAAAATAAATTCTTGTTCATATGGCAGAAGGAAATAGGAAAAAAATAGTAGAGGCAGAAGAGATCATAGGATCATAGATTTTAAGTGGGTTTAGACTTTAAAGGTAATCTATTTCAAACAGCTCATCTTATATATAAGGAAGCTGAGACCCAGAGAGGTGGGAGCTTGGCCTGCATCACAAAGGTGGTGAGGAGGCAGAGCATCAAGTCTGAAATTGAGTCCTGTGACTCCAGATTTATGCACCTCTCTGGAAATGAGCTCTGATGGAAGGGGAAGCAGAAAAGTCATTTTTCAAGCTACAGATGCCTGTAGCAGATGGGAAGACAGGAGCCAGGACCAGAATGGGAAAGGGGGAAGTTTGTCTTTGTCCTCTCCTGTCTTCCCCATGATGTCTCCCTCTTGCTGCCCTCTCCTAGCCCCAGGTGACTACTATTCTCACACCGTCCTGTGATTACCCAGGCATTACACTGATGTCTTCTTGACTTTGGTCTGTGCTTTAGATCTAGTGTGGAAAAAAAAAATCTGGAGCAGGTAGGTCGTGCAGTGTATAGAGTGTTGAGCCTGGGGTCAGAATGACTCATCTTCCTGAGTTCAAATCTGGCCTCAGATGCTTGGTATCCATATGACCTTGGGCAAGCCACTTAACTGTATTTGCCTCAGTGTTCTCTTCTATAAAATGAGCTAGAGAAGGAAATGGCAAATCACTCTTTGCCGAGAAAGCCCCAAATGGGGTCATGAAGAGTTGGACACAACTGAAAAAATAGGAAAACCTGGATCCAAAGTTTTATTTATAATTAGGCTAGATTGGAAATTCCTCAAGAGCAAAAACAGGTTCTCACCCCTTTTTAAATTTACTTTTAAAGTAATAAACCCACACAAACCATATATCATCAAAATTTAGGATTACAGATCATAATATCATAGATTCAGATTTGGATGGGACCTCAGAGGTCATAGAATGCAACTTCTCATTTTACAAATAGGGAAACTGAGGCACAGAGAGATTGTTACTTATCTATAGTCACATCATTCCTAAATGTCCAAGGTGGGATTGCTGTCTTCTGACTTTCTGTCCAGTCCTCCATACTTCTTTGAATTTGTTAAATGAGTGAATTAGATATTAGCAGTTCAACTATACAAGTATTTATTAAGTTCCTTTGATTTGCAATGTATTGAGCTAGAATAGTTCCTAAGGACACAAAGACAAGTATGGTCTTCCCCTCAAGGGGCTTATATTTTACAATGAACTAATTAATCCATCCAGGGTAGTGGCATTAGTGTGGTCAAAAGTCAAATAGTTAGCCAGAACTATTTGATGGTATAATAATACATGGTAATTATTGATGTTATAATAATACATGGTAATCATGGTGTCCTGGTAATACTATCATGGTAATACACAGTACAGGGTTCAAAGGAAAGGATTCTTTGTAGAATTTGATGCTCAACATTCTCCTTGTCGAGGGATGATATTGTTGCAGATCACATCATACCTCAGAAAAACATAGATCCTCTTCAAAGAGATTCATGATTATTCAACGAGATCACCCCAAAAATTAATTCAGGAACAACTAAGTGGATGAAAAATTCCCGTTGCCAAAGACTATGACATTCAGTTGAAAGGTCATACCATTGAGTTAGTGCTTATATCTGATGAAGGCAATACAATTGAAAAATGAGTGGGGCTCAAAAGTGAACATAAAAACAAAAGGAGAGAGAAGCCGGGGACAGAATCACCAAGGGATTGGTAGCTGGCCATCTGGATATGAGTTAGAGACTTTCTCACCTTTCTGTGTCACTCGCTGTCCAGCTACTCCAATGCTACACGTTCCCCAAAGCCTGGGGCCTGGGTCAATCCCATGCACACACATACCTAGCAGCACCCCAGGGATAAGGAAACTGAGGCAAGAAAGGTATAAGAGAAGCTGTTTGGTTTAATTGAAATTTAAACTAAATCAAAAGAAGATCAACCTGGGAGTTAGTGAGAGAAGAAAGAACTCAAAGGAAAAATTTTAGATTTTGAAAAGAAATCTTCAAAAATCATTATTTGTTAAAGCAATATATTGCAGGCAGTCTGGGAAAGGTTTTAATATTTTTCTTTGTTCCTTGAAAAAATGGATCTGAGTTGACTTTTGTTTCCTACGAGGCTATTTCCATTAGCTCCCTTTTATTGATAACCCAGCAGCTTAGCAGCCAGTTAGGATTTTATTTTTCGCATCATTGTCTGATTCTTATCCACCGTGACCTCTCATTAGCTCGTCTATTTTGTCATCAAGTCACATAAAGCACACAATAATAGGCCCACTGGCAGTTAAGATTTCATTACAATTCATCTTTTGTTTAGCGCCTTCTCCCTGGCACACATTAATTTCTGTGCATGGTTGAGCCTCTTCATTTCCTCAGAAATGGAGTTAGACCATCAGGCTACAGGCACAGGCTGCTGGTTGTGATTTACTTCTGAGTTCTCCCTCTTTTCTTCTGTCTCTGTCTCTGTCTCTGTCTCTGTCTCTGTGCTTTTCTATATGTCTCTCTGTCTTGTCTCTCTCTCTCTCTCTCTCAATCTGCCTCTTTCCCTCCCCCTCTCTTTTTTCTTTTTCCTGTCTTTTAATTCTCTCTCTTCTCTTCTTTCTTTCTTCCCTCTATTACTCTCTTCACTTCATTTTCTTCTCTTCTCCTTTCTCTCTCTTCTCTCCTCTCTCTGACTCTCTCTCCTCTCTTTTCTCTCTCTCCTCTCTTTTCTCTCTCTCCTCTCTTCTTTCTCTTTATCTCTCTTCTTCTTCTTTCTCTTTATCTCTCTTCTTCTTCTTTTTCTTCTTCTTCTTTTTCTTCTTCTTCTTCTTCTTCTTCTTCTTCTTTTCCTTCTTCTCCTCCTCCCCTTTCTCCTCCTCCTCATCCCTCCCTCCCTCCCTCTCTCACTCACTCTTTCTCTCCTCTCCCCTTATCTGTCTCTCTCCCTCTTCTTTTTCCTCTCTCTTCTTTCTCTTTCCTCTCTTCTTTCTCTTTATCCCTCTCTTCTTCTTTTTCTTTTCTCTCCCCTTCACTCTCCCTCCCCCCAAGTCTCAGCCTCTCTCTCTCTCTCTCTGTCTCTCGGTCTCTGTCTCTGTCTCTCTCTCCCTCCCTCCCCTTACTAGCTTCATTTATTCATTCACTAAATATTATGAAGTACCTCTTGTGTTGTCTCTTCCATTAGACTGTGAGTTCCTTAGAAGCAGGAAGGAAAGTTTTTAATTTTTTGTTTTGTTTTGGGCAGTTTGTATTCCAACACTGAGTACAATGCCCTACTCATAGCAGGCACTCAATACTTCTTGACTTGACTTGATTTTCAGAGTATGGGATGCACTGGAGGTGATAGAAATTCCCCAAGTGCTCTTTCCTATTAATTAGCAGGGAAACAAAATTTTTGACATCCTGAGGAGGTAAAAGCATTGTACTTGAGGTCACAGGGCCTCAGTTCATATCTTAGCTCAAATCTACTATATATGAGACTTTGGGAAACTCATTTATCCTTTCTATCAATCAGTCAAGTAAGGAGTCATGTTTTAAGTTATTTGCCCCCAAAGCAAGTCTCTCTTCTGATGTAGACACAACCTTGACCCTCCTCCCACCCTTATTTCTTACCAGCTTTTTCAATATTGCTTTTCAGTCTGAGAAAAAAGCCTATGGGCTGTTGAACAAGTACCAGGATGAGTATTCTTGACATTTCTGCCAGCAGGTCTCTTGGTGGATGGCAGCTCAATGCCTGCCTGGTAATTTAATGAGAGGATAGCAATCCCTGGGGAGGGGTCTGGGGATGGGCTAAGTGAGGCAAGCCTCTAGTCAAGAGCATATGTCTGATATTTAATATTTCTTTTTTCCCTCTGTTCAGTTTTCTGGCAGGCAAAGAAGGTTGTTTTTCTAGCTTCATTGGCAAAAGGACTTTGAGATTATGAATTTTATAGAAATGGAAATTAGAACCATCAAAGTGTGACCTGGGGAATAGAAAGGGGGCACAAATCCAGGTTCGGGCATTAACCAGCTGTGTGTTGATGACAAAGCCAATTAACCTCTTTTCAGACTCAGTTTCTTGATCTATAAAATGGGCACCCTAATATTTGGACAATTTCTCACTTTTTCAGCATAAAATCATTATATGATAGAGTTGTTTTATGACAAGAAACCTCTCATCAGAAAGGATTATTGACAGTAATAATAACAATTGTAAATATTTATCTTTTTAAGGCAGTATAGGATGGTGAATAGACTGCTCACTTCAGAGTCAAGAAGATTCTTCTGACAAGTCTTATTTCTGACACACATTGGCTAAGTGACTCAAGCTTTCTTAAGCTTTCTGTAATCCAGAAATTGCAACTCTTTGAGATCATAATTGTTAAGCAGTTGCCCATATTTGTTAACAGAAACAGTTTCTTCACTGGGAGGTCTTTATATCTTTGAAATCATAGGTCTTGACCCCAACACCCCCCAGATTTGCTCTTTTTCTTTTTGGTCTGTAATCACTGATATGATGAACACTGGCCACTCTGTGTAACTTGTGTCTAGGGTATGAAGAAGTTAAAATATTTGCTGCTCATCAGGGCAGAGGTGTGAGAAATAGAATGTAGACCTAGGTGCATCAGGCTGCAAGGATGGTTTCTAACCCCTGTATATTGCTTTCACTACAATAAAAATATCTGCTTGGTGAAGCCAGGGTTTTTAAAAAAATTGTTATTTACAAAGCACCTTCAGCTATTCTTTTTAGTCTCAAAGCAACCCAGGGCAGACATTATTAGCTTCATTTCACATATGTGGGAATGGAGGGTCAGAGAATTAAAGTGATTTGTCCACCAAAGGAAACTCGGAGGTGCAGTGGACAAAGAATTGAATTTTGAGTCAAGACAAGTTGGAATTCTACCTCAGACACTAACCAGATGTTTGACTGTGGGCAAATTACTTAATGTCTCCCAGTCTCAGTTTTCTCATCTATAAAATGGGTATTATAACAGCATTGACCTCATAGGGTTATTGTAATGAAGATAAAATGAAATACTATGTCAAGTATTTTTCAAACCTTGAAGTGCTAGTTGCTGTTGCTGTTATTAATCACTCATCAGTTAAGCATCAGAACTGAGATTTGTTGCATGTACATTGCATGTAAGGCATGAACATTCATCGCAGTCATTCTGTAATTGGATGGGTAGCATCCTTATTAACATGAGTCCACGTAAATTCTGAAAAAATCTCGTTCTCTACCCCACCCTCTGCTTGTCACCCTTCAAAACAGAAGAAGTTATCTCTCCTCCTATAAATTCCTCCAACCCTTGGTTTATGTGTCTTACAGCATTTTCCTCACACTGTTTCCATTTGTTTGACAAATTGGAGTTTGTCATCTGTATCTATAAATTATATGGAAGTTTGAGTTACATGCAATTCAGACTCTTAAAGTTCATGGCTGTGAAGTGCAGTGGAAATTTATTTTGTATTAGTTTTTTGTGCACTTGTCATTTTCTCCACATTGTGGGTTGAATTGGGTGGATCCTGCCTAAAAGAAAGGAGAGTGCAGGCATGAATCACACAAGGGTTAAGAAAGCATGGACAGGTCACATTCTTCTCTATTAAAGAAAGTACCCACAATGCAGAGAACATGGATCCATTGAAACATCAAAGTGTACCTTGTAGGACCAAGGGTTCAGAGACATAGAGCAGGAAGAGATTCTTATACAGATCACCAAGTGAACTTAGACTGGAGAGAAATGCCTTGCCTTGGGATGTACTGATAAATATTTAACAACCAGCTCTCCAAAAAAATAATAAGTACAAACATTACACTTTCAAGTTTATCTTGAAATATCTTCATTTTCTTCATCACTTGATAGTCAAGAAAATGATAAACCTAGTCATGATGTGTAAAGTTTGCCAATTTCCAAGGTGCAAATATACATATTGAAAATTTAACAACTGGTCTCTTGGAGAGGTTTTGGATCTGACTCTAGTTACCCTTGCCTGGTAGGCTATAAACTGCCTGAGGACAGGGATCAGGCCTTTAAAATTTATCTTTGTGTCCTGTTCAACACCTAGCACCTTGTCTTCCAGAGACACATAGTAGGCAGCTGGATAAATGTTTGTAGAATGAAGGAAACTTTAACTGTACACAAATACGGAGAATTTTCTAGGGTCATGGTATGAATTTTGAGTTTTCAACTCATTTTCTTTGTTCTTCATTCCTTCAGAATGCTCTGGAAAAACCAAAGCACACCCTAGCGCCATTGTGCAATCCCAGATGGCACCACAGTCGCCACATTATTTCTTACTGATTTTTCTTAATGGTCACTGTGACAGCTGTGGGCAGGAGATAGTTTTATTGGACCCTTATCTTTTGGGGAGAAGAAATGGAAGAGAGAGAGAGAAAGAGAGAGAGAGAGAGATTTGTATTTGTCTTATTTCAAAAGTTTGATTTTTTTTTGCCACACTGGAAGACAGAAAAGAAAATGGGGTCAAATATTATCATTCCCTCAGTGCTATTTCTACCTGTTTGGATGCAGATTGCATTCATCAGGTCTGACAGCATGAGGGAAAAAATCTCCAGGTATGTGTAAGAAGATAGGCGTCAATTTTGGCTGCTTGTTTTTCTCTGAATATGTATCCATCTTTAGGAAAAAATGATCACTTCCCTATGGTGTTTCAATGAGTCATTGAGACAGGGTTGAATACACAGTAGTTGGATATTATTTGGATATATGAAGGTTTGTCATTTTATAAATATATACAGGGACATATATCCTCTGTACCCATATTTGGTATGGAGAAAGAGGGGGAAAGAAGGAGAAAGAATCTGCTTTAAATTTTCAGAGATGCAAATGGGGCCATGATCTCATTGATTTGAACGTTCCCTTAAATGACACATATTGCTACTCAGTCCTGTCTATCCACCCTGGGTGACATCTGCCTAGTTTCTCTCAAATACTCCATTAGGAGGCTTTCCCAAAATGCTGGTGATCTCACTTTCTCTTGCCCTCACAAAGATACCTGTTGAGTATGTTGGCAGATAGTAAGCATCATGAAAATAACAAACATGAATTTGGATAGTAGAGAATAGAAAGACCTGGAATGCTATTGTTTATGGCGTCACAAACATGACTAAACCACCAAACAAACAAAAAAAGCAAACCAAAATCTTGTTCATGCTGTATGACTAGCCTGTATTTCCTTTTTACTTATCATATTTTCTAAGAGGTCTTTTTGATGAGGCCTTAACTTGTCTCTATGAATCTTGTTTTAGAAAGAAGCATGTTTTGCTGGTATAGAGATCATGTTTTCTTCTAAAGTTATTGCTTTTTTGCTTCTCTGTTTCTGGATGAATCTTCACTTTTGTTTATCTGCATTCCCACTTATTTGCTCTTTTTTATGTTTCCCTGGTAAGATGTGGATTCAAGTTTTTCTACTCTATCAATTATTTCTGCTATGCAGGCCATACAGGTTTGCCTTTATGATTCTTATTTTTCTCCTGAACCATTTGGGAAGCTTCTGCTGTCTTTCCATATGAGAGCAGCTTTCTCTTAGGAACCCATAGGGGTCTCTGCCTTATTGAGTGTTGATTCATTTTCTTGACTTGCAATATTTATTCAAAGATGTTTGGATTTCTTTACATGTCCTGGAAGCCATATTCTGTCCTCTTATTGATAGCTGCTTCTGCTTTTGGTGAGGCTTACATTTCCTGTTTTATGCCTTGTCTGATGTTTATGATCAGAAAATTATTGAACCAGATTCTTACTGTTACATTTTCCAAGAACTCTAAAATCACTGTGATTTATATCTGTGAGGCACTTAATTGAAAAGAATCTATAAAGTGACATTTTACTCTACTGAAGCAAAATTGATTTTTATTAAATCAATATAGGGTTTTTGGTGGGATATTTTAGAGTGTTTAAACATCAATAGCTTAAAACTGCACTAAGACTTTGGAAATATCTTGCATTTTCTACATCTTCTAGATAATTATGAAATGGTAAAGATGTTGTCCATTGTTGAATATTATTTGCAGAAGCCTGCTAGCTCCCTCCTAATAATTTCTTCTTCAAGGATGCCCTCAATTCAAGCATAGATGACTTATAAAGATTTTGTATAGATGGGGGAGTTGACATGTAGGCCTGTAATTTTTTTCCAGCATTAATAAGGCCAGATTTTTCCCCCTTCATGTTCCTGGTGCCTTCTCTTTCTTCCAGTGTGTTGTACATTGATTCCTCAATGCCTTCACAATCATATGTCCAGCAGAGATTTCCTCCACATAAACCTGGCCCAATTTGGCTTTTACTTGTGTCTGTTCTATTGCCATTTTAACTCCCTCATAATCATATGCAGGGACTGTGATGCTATGGTCTAAGAGTGGCACTTTCATTTTGTCCTCATTAAATAACAGTTTGGTATCATAATTGTTTCCATTTTTCTTCTGTTAGTTACTCACCTCCTATTTTTGTCTTTAAGTGTCCTTGGGCTGACTTTGCATAGTGGGTTGTCTTGCCAAGCTTTCCTTGAATGAGTTTTCCCTACATTGCATCTCTCTATTTCTAAGTCTATATCTTGCATAATTGTACACTATTCTACTTAATGTTTTTCCAAAGAACCTTATATTTTAAGCTGGCATTGCCTTTGGCAGCTCCTTCTTTTTGTTGGACAAGTGAGTCAAACCTTTGCCAACTAAGGTGCTTTTGGACTCTTTCCACTTTCTTGTTGTGGCAATTCAGTTACATTGATTAAACTTATAGAAACTTGTTATAATAATCTCTGTTAATGAGATTGGATGAAATGGAATGAGGGAATGTTTTTTTTAAATAAGAAAAGTAGAAGAGAACACATCTGGGCTTTTTCAAATTTAATTTTTAGGTACATTAATTCTGAACTATCTATTTATGTTATGAATTCATGTCGTTCAGTGCTTATCTTTGGAGATATAACAGGAAGCAGAGGTGTAACTTTCTAATCAACTTCTTCAAGTATGCCATCAAAAAGGAATATATTGATTAAAGAAGGACTCAGTTATGAGTTTCCCACATTCAGAAAGGGCACTGTGGGAGACAGTGTCATGAGGAAATTATACATCTCTGGACTGCAGGAATGTCAAGGGCACAGAAGCTTTTGACCAAAGCTGCAGCTGCATTTAATCATTCTCATTCATTCAATTGCACAAATATTTAATAGTCACTTACTGTTAGGTGATGGGGAGGAGTAATAGAATGCCATACCAGGAACACCAACAATGGATGGAATTTAAAGCTTTGTGTGTGTTATTTGATGTGCTATTTCTTTTGCTCTAACAACCCTGTGAAGTAGATGTTATTATTATCCTAATTTTACAGATGAGGGAACTGAGGTACAGAGATATTGTGACTTTCTTAGGATCACATGGCTAATAAATGTCAGAGGTATTATTTGAATTCCCAGTCCCAGACAGCTAGGTGGCACAGTGGATAGAGTGCTGGAACTGATGTCAGGAAGACTCATTTAGAAAGATGAGTTCAAATCTGGCCTCAGACACTTCCTAGCTGTGTGATCCTGGGAAAGTCACTTAACCCCATTTTCCTGAATTTCCTCATCTGTAAAACAAGCTGGAAAAGGAAATGGTAAACCAATGCAGAATCTTTGCCCAGAAAACCCGAAATGGAATCATGAAGAGTCTGACTCATCTGAAACAACTAAACAGCAACTTTCTAATGCAAAGTGTAACATCTTATCTGCTGTGCCACCGAATTGTCTATGATATAAAGATGAATAATAATACAGTTCTTTACATTTGGAAGTGCCCTTTACAACAATCATCTTATTAAATTTTTCCAACAATCTTATGAGGTAGGCATCTAGGTATCATTACCCCCAATTTACAGATGAGGAAACTGAACCTGGCCCTGTTTCTCGGGCTCTTGGTCTGTACTTTTCCCACTGGTGCATTCTGCTTTATGAACCTCAAAGCTCTTCCATGTATTACATCCCCTCTGAACTCAGGGTAGCATAAAAATGCTCAATTCATTATTCATCCCTTTTTCTTTCTCTCCAGCTATAGGTGAGTCATAGATACAGCTAATAAATCAATGTGCCTGGCAGTTCACTGATGTTAAGAAGAGTGTAGTAGAGTCCTTCTCAACCCAAGAGAATGAAGAGTGCTCTAGCCCATAAGCAAGACTATTGGCCCCTGGTTATTTGACTTCCCAATTCCCCCTTTATTCTCCTATTTGGATCCCCAGTTATAAAATTTCCGAGTTAGAGCTGGAGAGCATCCAAATCTAACCAATGCCTGAACAGCAAGTCTCTCTTTGATGGTAGTAAGGTGCTAGACAGGATTCAACAATGAACATGGAGTCAGGAAGACCCAGGTTCAAATCAGCATCAGGAATTTACTGGACAAGTAAATTACTTGTCCAAGTAAACTGGACAAGTCTCAGCCCCAGTCTCCTCATTGGTAATATGAGGGGGTTGGACTTGATGAACTCAAAGGTGTCTTCCAGCTTGAGATATATGTTCCTCTTATCCCTACCCTAGATAGGAGCATCCACCTGAGATATTTTAAATTATTTATATTGACAGACATGGTTTCTGGGTAATTAATCATTTTATTAATAATGCTGACATATTACCAAAAAATGGGTCAGTGACACTCTCTAATTTCTAAAGACCCATGGTTGTGGGCTCATGGTTTATTTGCCCTTAGAAGAATAGGTGCTCCTGAGGGTGGCGATCCATGCTGATTGATTAACAATTAAGAAGAATAAATATTAGATGAGAAGTGGATATTTTCTGATGAGATACTGGAGGATGTTACTTTGACTGTGTCATTTACTTCTATATTGCCCAGCCTTGGGCAATCTAATCAAAGAATTTATCCCCATCCATACCTGTATAGAAAACAATGGACTTCCCTACCTGGATGGGATCAGAATAAGATCGAGGAGAAAGTTATTTCAATCTCTTTATCGATAGTGTCCTTTAGAGACCTAGCTTTGAAATGAAGACTTTAGAAAAAGGGGAGAAATCTGGATTTCCCCAAATCATTGGTTATTAATAATCATTTCTCTCATACCTTATTTTTGGAGACCTTGTGTAAGGGAGAATCAACTATCCTGTGTCCTTTGGGATAACTGTAATAATTAGGATGCTTTTCCTTATACTGAGTTAAAATTTGTGTGTCCATAACTTCTTATTGTTGTCATTTCTATCCTCTAGGGTTAAAGAGAAGAGAGATTTTTTCCCATATGAAACTCCTCTAAATATCTGAAGATGGTATAATGTGCTCCTTAAATCTTCTCTTACCTATGGTAAACTACACTCCCAGTTTCTTCAAATAAACTTCATACTGAATGAGCTCCAGGACTCTTAGCATACTTGTAATTTTCCTCTGGGTGCTTTCCAGCTTGATTATGTACTCCCTAAAATGTGGAGCCCAGAACAAAACAAGCTACTTGGAATGGCAGTGTCATGGTACAGTAGAAAGAATCTCTGGCATTGGGGTCCTAGGTTCAAATTCTTCTGATACTACTGGTGTGACCTTGGGCAAGTCACTTCATCTCTAGGTTCTCAGTTTCTTTACCTGTAAAATGAGGGGTTTGCAGTGGTTGTTGTCCTTTGTTCTCAAAGAGGACCAAAATGATATCGCTATGCTAAAGTTAAGTTTCAATGTGTTCAACAGTGGTTAATTAGATCAATACGATCTCCAAATGCTCTACCACAGGTCAAGCACAAATAATCTGTGTGGACATTTGGAATGGATTGTCCAAATTTGTGCATCTTGCATTTCCTTTGACTTACTCCAATTCTGCTTTGTTCATAGATCACAGCACCCTCTCCGAAGTGAGCACACCATGCTAAGCTATCTGTCCCAATATCTCCCATATCCCACAATTCTGAAGTTCTTGAGAGAGACCTTGAAAGTGTCCTTCTTCTAACCACCTTGTGAACACTTGCCCTATGTGAGTTCTCCATAAAACAGCCTTTTTTGGCAAGCATATGTTTTGCATTCCAACAACATGGTCAGCCCATTGGCATTGTGCTATCTGAAGTAGAGTTTGAGTTGTTTAATAGACTGGAATATAGGTGTCTCAAATCTTTGATAAGCCTCTTACCTTCAGTTCAGTGACCCCCTGTAGCTCTGAAAGATTTTTAATGCCTTTAGGTTTGGGGGGTGCTCAGGGCCTGACCCTGCCCTTGGACTAGGTCAGATAGGACAAAAAAACCCAGTGCAATCTCAGAAAAGCGTATTGATCAGAATGGGGGAGGTAAGAGTTCCATTTTGTCTTGGTGAAGCCACTTGGTTCAGTTCTGGGCACCACACTGGAGAGAATTACATACATTGGGGAGTGGGAGTGTCTAGAAGAGATCAAGCATATGAGGCTCTCAGGGTCATGCCATATGAGGATATCACTTGAAAGAACTGGGAGTGATTGGATTGGAGAAGAGGACACTCTGAGTGTGAAGTGAATAATAGCTGATTTCTTTAGGGATGTCATGAAAAGGAAGGGTTTGACTTTCTCTGCTTGGCCTGAGTCAGTCAATGAACATTCATTAAAGACCTACTATGTGTTAGGCACCATGTTAAGTGCTGGGCAGAAATAGGTGTAATGGATGAGAGTTTCAAAGTGAGATTTAGGCTTGATGTCAGGAAGAAGTTCCTAAGAATTTAAAGATTCCCAAGAATGGAATGGGCTGCTTCAGAAGGTAGTAGGATCTCCCTCACTTAGATTTAAGCAAAGACAGATTATCACCTGGAGATGGCCATGAGTGGATTGAACTAGATAACCCCTGAGGTCCCTATGTATTCTGAGATTTTGTGCTTTTAGGACTGGATATGGATTAGGATATACACACTCTGGTGCTAGCCAGAATCCTGGAAAAAAAGTTGTAGTCACTATCAGAACAAGATAGTTTTTTTTTAATCAGGCTAGTTGGGTATCTGTTGTCACTCTGCAACTCAAGATCCATTCAGGCTAAAATACTTTTGAGTCAAATGCAGTTCAGACTCATCTAGGATTACAAAAGTCCACTTTCAGGCTCAAACTCCACTTCATTATTAAACTTAGCTTCTTTCTCCCCATAAGGCAGAACCACAGACATGCCATGACTGTCAGGTCAGCATTTGTGTCCCAATGGGCCTTAAGCAAAGGAATTGGATTCTCTCAACTGACCAGAGCATGGTAGTGAATAGGTCAAGGCAAGAGAGTAAGAACCACAGAGAGAACTTTGGGATCATATCTTGGATTCCTAGAGTGTTGTATACTAGAGGCAGAAAGGACTTTAAAGATTTTCTGGTCTAGAGCCCTTTATTTCACAGATGAAGAAGCTGAAGCTAAGAGGGGGAAAAGAATCAGTTACCATTATATCAGTGATCCTCTCCATTTTCATGGAACTCTTGTCAGTGTTTGGTTACAAGGTGAGACTAAGCTATAATATGGTGTGGGTATGACTTAGCATGATGTGTAGTGGATCAGGGACTGGATTTGCAGTTCGATTACTTGGGCTCTAATTTGGCCTCTCACTAACTTACCAGTAAGACCTTGAGCAGATCAGTACTTATCTGAATCCCAGTTTCCTCATCTGTAATTGAACCAATGTCAAATTTTTATTAAGCCCTTACTAAGCTCCACGGAGTAGATACAGTTAGGTGATGAAGTAAACAGTGTTGTTCCTGGAGACAGGAAGACCTGAGTTCAGATCCAGCCTCAGACACTAGCTGTGTCACCCTGAGCAATTTCTCAATCTCTGTTTGCCTAAAAAGCCTCTCCTAGATTGCTGCCTTGTCATGGCAGAGGGGCTTGCATAGTTCAATAAAACTATGAGTTTTTCTGTGCAGGATTACCCAAGATGGACAGGTCATAGCAGAGAGCTCTTACAGAAAAAGAAACAAAACAGGCCCCCAAAAGTGAACCACTGGAGAAGGAAATGGCAAACCATTACAATACATATGCCAAGAAAAGCCCATGGAAAAATGGCTCAAAGTGTCATGGAGAGTGGGACATGACTGAGCAGTAACAATAAGAACCAAGGATTGTACAGAGGACTGGAAATGAGAAAAGAAAAGCAAGGGGAGCTCCTGACCTCAAGGGGCTTTTAGTAATATCTAAAATGAGGAGGAATTTGGACTACATGACCTCTAAAGTTCCTTCCATATACATGTGTATGTGTGTATGCACATGAATGGGCATACACACATGTGTCTATATATACTTATATAGATACACATATATAACCACATGCACATATTAATATATATTTATGTATTCCATATGTATATCATATTAATTGATACAATTATATATATATGCATGTATTATACAGACGTTGTATACAATTCTATCCATTACCACAATGGTAAATATCATTCAAATTGAATATCATAGATGAAGACCATCAATCATCTTTCTATAAGAAGAAAAAAATTTGGTGGTAAAGAGTGAAATGTCTGACCTAATATGACCCATTTGCTGGCATAATCAGTCATTTTAGGCAATCAAGTTGACTTCTGAGATCTTTGCAATGGCTGTAATAATATCTATCCTAGGGGTCAGCCAATTGGTTGCTATGTCCGGTTGTTCAAGAAGTATGATGAGTATCCCATCATTAAGGCCAATGAGCTCACATTTCAGAGGGGAAAGAAGTACTGTAGTTCTCAGAATGAATATTTCACAATTTGTAATCATGATTCTGAAGGACTGAGTGAAGGACATAACTTAGTGGGCAGTGGACTCGCCATAACTAACTCCAAAGAGCAGAAACATAAGGGCAAACTAAGTAAGACTGGCTCTGACTAAAGATTAGAATCAAATAAAAAGTGCAGAGAATAGATTGGAATGGATGATCTTCAGTGCAGCTATCTCTCAGCTGCATGCTTCATTTCCTTATCTCTCTCTGTTCTGCACCATATATCTTTTTTCCCTGGGCCTGGGCAAGCTTCCAGGTGCCTGCAGAATGATATGCATTCAACTTATTAGGGGTGACCTTTCAGCAGATCCAAACAAGTAATTGAGCTCCAGGCCTCATAGCTTGATGGAGAGGAAGGGGAATCCAATGACCACCAACGGTGACATGGTAGGTGACCATTCTTTTTGTCAATATGGGGTCAGTGATATTGAATATAGGGAAGAAAGGGAATAGAGATGGATCTACCATGTTTGCTCTAGTCATGGTGAATTATTCCCTTTCACACACTTGATGTTCAAACCAAACTGGAACAACTAGCTCTAATGTCTTAGATTAGACAATGAGACTCTCTACTGAGATGACCTGGGTTCAAATACTGCCTCCAAACACATAATACCTATGTGACTTTAAGTAAGTCACTTAATCTCTTGAAACCTCAGTGTCTTCATCTGTAACAGGAGGAGGTTGTTGTAGATAGCTTCTCAGGTCCCTCACATCTCTTGATAAATGATCCTTTGTTCATACATGCTACTGACTTCATGTATTTGTGCATGACAGTTTCTTTGTCTGGTATATAGTCCCTTTGGGGGACTACCTGGTCATTAATGAAAAGGAGTTTGAGTCTAAAAAGATGTTTAAACTATCCCAGTAGGGTTGGGGTTACCTATTATGACCCAATTATTTTTATTAATTAATTCATTCATTCATTCATTTTTATTTTAAACAGGAAGTTTATTTAAACAATAAGATGTTTGACTTGAAGGGAAAACTATCTAGGATCAATTTCTTTATAGTAATTTATCCCTACCGAGAGACAGAGATTGCCCTACACGTAACAGCTACCTACAAAAACGTTATAAAATTGTCCTTAGTTTTACAATGATAAAAGAAAAACATTGAAATTATCCAATCTAAGAAGGTATTCAAGGATTTTTGTAGGTTTTTTTGTTGTTGTTAAACAGTGAGAGCAAAATAACTTACTGGAATATAAAGATAAAAATTGAATGAGCATGCCACTAACGGAGAAAAGGGATGTTTTCACAGAACCAGTTTGTTTTTTCCCCTCCCCATCTCCATTTAATGTTGATCAAAACATACCATCAGCCATTTAGTTAAAAAATACACATTATGCTCGTGCACATACTCCAGTTACTTTATGTACAATAAAGGAATGGGGAAGGGAATGAAAGAAGAGAGAAAACTATACTGCAGTAGTCAGGATATGGATGAACCAAATCTTGGTTTTCTAATTGGGAATGTATTGTTTTCCTTGGGAGCTCAGTTCTGGAGTAGAGTTGTAGATTCTCCTTGTAGTAAGTGCTTCCTGTCTGCTGCTTTAATGCATCCATTGTATCTTCACCCGCCATTTCCAACTGTGCAGGTGTGTCTGTTTCATTGATTGGCTGCCCATCAAATCAGAATCTGATCTGCCTCATTGACAAACCCTGTCGTTCACAATAGGCTTTCATTAGTTTACTGAGTGGTGTGTGCCTCTTAATCTTAAATTGCACCACCCAACCATCTTGCCCTGCCACCTTCAAATTCACGTGGTCCTTGTTTTCAGTCTTGACTCTTTCCTTTGGCTTTGTGTCTGCCACGGTGAGTCCGGGGGTCTCCTCAGCCGCTGCTTTACAAAAGAGGCACCAGAATGGTCCGCTCCAAGGGAACAGAGGGAGAAGCAGCAGCTGCAGGAGCAGGAGCAGGAAGAAGAGGAGGAAGAGGAGGAAGATAATGGTGATGATGGTGAGGAAGAGGAGGAGAAGAAGGAGGAGGGCCAGGAGGAGGAGGAAGAGCCCCAATTCTTTTTAAATGTCTATTATATCTCTTTGCCTTAAAGGCCCAGTTCAGGTGATAATCCCATCATGTGGCCTATTCCTCTTAGCTAGCTACCTGGAGTTTTTCCATAGTTCTTTATTTCTTTCCTTTGCCCCTGTAACATCTCAGCATACCTTGAAGTATACCTATTGTTATACATGGCACAGCCCCACTATTGGGGTGAAAACCCCTTGAGATCAGAGATGGGGTTGTTTACTATCTTTGTTATTCCAGGGTCTCCTGCATCATGGATAATAGATAAATATTTTTGATATAAAATAGAATTGTGTAAGAGATACTTTCTTTGGCCATGATGATGATTATATAATAATTACGACAAAGATGATGACAGTGATGAAGGTAGTGGTGGTGGTGATAGAGCAAGTCTTAGTACATTAACAACTCAATGCCTTTTTTTGCTTAATTCCAGATTCTTTTCCAGAACAGTTGGTCCAGTTCTCATCTTTAACTTAACTGTTTAACTTCTCACATGGCTTGGATGATGCGGCAGGCACTCACTCCTTTCCTTCTGGCAATATAGAAGACCACCAGACCTTATAATTGACCTTGACACTGTCTTTTGACATTTTCCAGGCCTTATTACCTGCCTTACCTCTGTGACCTGGTATTGTCTTCTGACCTACTGATGGAAGCCTTACCATCTGCCCCTATGCTAAACTCTTAGGACTTCCAGGCCTTTCCATTGACCCTGCAGTGATCTTTAAGTATTTTCTATGTTTATTAGTATTAGAGAATAAGCTCCTTAAGTGAAGGTCCTATCTTGCTTTTACTCTTTCTATCCCCAATATACTTAGAACAGTGTTTGACACTTAGCAAATGCATAATTAGCACTTTTTCATTCATTCCAAAAATAGTACATTAGTTTGCCTGTTTGTTTTTCAAACCATCTAATGCTGACCAACACTACTGGGTTTTTCAAATTTTTCTTTTTTATGGACATAAGGTAAAACATAAGTCAGAGCTGTTTTAATTAGCATTGTGGTATACGAGTGGAGTATTACTGTGTAATAAAAATGATAAATATAAAGAACTCAGGGAGCCTTGAGACGTCTATGAATTGATACCGAGTGAAGAGAACCAGACACATCTACTGTAATGTAAATGAAAATGACCCTCAAATACTGTTAACTTCAGAGCCAGACTTAGAGTCAATCTTAGTCCTAGAGGAAAAAAAAGGAGAAAACACACACTCCCTTATTTTGGTAGAGAAGGACACGAATGTGCATGTGTATGTGTATATATGTGTGTGTGCATGTCTGTGTGTGTGTGTGTATGCATGCACATGTGGGTGCCACATGGGGTGGTTAGGAAGGGTGGCGGTCCTAAATTGTCCTTCTGTCAGCCATGGTCATTTTTTCAATTGGATTTTATTTAAAATGTCTTCATTACCAGGAATCAATGGGACATAATGCATTCAAAAAGAATTCTAGTGTAAAAGAAGGCATAGATATAGGTTACTGATTGGAAAGAAAGGGATAGAGACTGTATCTATGATTCCAGTGGTTTAGGAAACTCTCAGATGGGGAAAATCTCTCAACCATTGATTGGAAAAACAAAAACAAAACCTAAAAAACTGAAATATACAGATAGACTTATGAAAGAGAACAGGTTCTGTCTGATGTACAAGATTGCAGGATCATAGCTTTAGAGTTGGAAGGAAACCATCTAGAGGACATCTAGACCATCTCATGTATCTCCCCTATAAGGAAATCAGAAAGTAGGCATGCTTTGGTTTTTGGTTAGAGTGCTCTCTCACCTACCTTGTTTGTGCCCTTCTGTTCTGTCTTAGTATTTAGACCCCATCAGTTTCTCCCAGTCACACATCCTATATTATAGTCCTAGAAGATCTTACTAATTCAACTTAAAATGTATTCCACACTAAAGGTGAGGGCATTCAGGATAGTAAGGGGCCTTCAGGTCATGCCATACAAATTATAGTTTGAATGAATATAGGTATTTAGCCTAGAGATGAGAAGACCCAAATAGGGCATGCTCTCTCTTTTTGGATATTTAAAGGGGTTTTACAAGAAGGAGAGATTGGATTTGTTCTACTCGGTCAAAGAAAACTGAATGAGAATCATTGGGTGGAAGTGGCAAAGAGGCAACTTTAGGCTCAGTACCAGAAGAAACAGATTAATAATTAGAGTTATCAAAATTGGAATTGTCTGCCTTGAAAAGTGGCTTCTACCTGAGAGGCCATGAAATGAAGGCTAATGATGATTGCTTGTTAGATTTGTCTAGGGATGGATTTTATTATATGACCTTGGAGGTCCTTCTCAGTTTCACATCTGTGATTATCTGTTGTAGATGAAGGATTCTTAATAAGTTTTATGTAGTGGATCCCTTTAGCAGTCTGGTGAAATCTATGAACCCCTTCCAAGAATAATGTGTTAAAATGCACAAAATAAAATATACAGAATTACAAAGGAACCCAATTATATTGAAATTCAGTTATCAAAATATGGACTTTTGAAAGTCCATGCACTTTTACAGATAGTGTTTTCCAGGTCTGGCTTGGACAGTTCTGTTTTGAGCTCCCACTCAAAGCTGAAATTTTGTGATTCTCCAGAGGGGTTAGTTTATATTGGTTTTATCTATTATACTTTCCCAACATTGTCTTTGGTAGGGCAGTGGAAAGGAGAAGGAGGGGAAGATCCAGAAAACCAAATTCCTTTTTTAAGACTCGAGGCAATCTTTCTTTAATTTAAAGCACCGTGATGACTTTTTGGGGTCAGAAGAATTTTTAGGCGTCACTTAAACCACGTTACCTAAGTGGTTGACTACTCTGCTTAATCTTAAAACCAGCTTCAGATCAAATTTCAATTTCCTGAATATGAGTACTATGACTCTCTATGGGCTACAACCCTTGTGTGCTCTCTTAGATGGTTTGAGGACACAAGATGCTCCCCAAAGTTGGAACAATGGTCTTGTCAGGGATGAGAGAAACAAAAGTGCTCCTTGACAAGGCCTCTGTACCTTGGAAAGAGCATTATAGGCTTTGGAGTTGGAAGACCAAGGTTCAAATCCCACCTCAAAAATTTACTGTGTAAGCATAGGTGACATTTTTCTGCCTCAGGTTCTAAAATGAGAAGATTGGACCAGATGGCCTCTCAGGCACCTTCTAGTTCAGTCATCCCAGTCAAAATTGCTGGAAACCTCCTTTACATTGTGGTGGAAATAAGCCACAGAGGAAGGAGATGAAGCTCCCTTCCCCACCTGCTACCTCCCAGGTCAAAGGAGAGGTTATATTCATTCTCCTTAAGCATATGTTTTTCTTTTTCTTTTTTACCTTTTTGCTTTTTGGAGGGCAGTTGGGGTTAAGTGACTTGCCCAAGGTCACACAGCTAGTTTTTGTGTTAAGTGTCTGAGGCCGGATTTGAACTCAGGTACTCCTGACTCCAGGGCCGGTGCTCTATTCACTGCACCACCTAGCTACCCCAAGCATATGTTTTTCTAACTTGGCTAAATTCATCTTAAGATGGAAGTTTAAACAAAGTTTGATTAAATACCCCTAGAGCTGAACTTGGTGGATAATGCCTGGTTAATATTTCAGACACATATTTTAAGTTCCATATCATGTAATACAGGAGTGTATACAGACAGAGTTGGTCACACCAGCTTAAATTCCAGACTATGCTTTGCATAAGTAATCAATATCTAATTATGTATCTTATAAATTGAATAAAGCCAGGGGCTTTCATCCTCATCTTTAAGCTATGTGTCCAATGTGCCACTGCAAGCATTTTCACTTAAAATCCACCACTTGTGATAGGAATTAATAAGCTTTAAAAATACACTAAGGGACTTCTGGTATCAAGATGGTGGAATGAAGAAGGAACCCTCTGAAACCCTTCCATATCCCTTCCAAACAACTAGAAAAACATATGAGAATCAATTTAGGAGTAGGGAAGCATCTTGTCAGCTTGACAGGAAAGGTTGGTCTTACTGGGGAGGGACCAAGGTCCAAGAGCAGCAGTAGCAGTCAGCCTCAAAGCACAAGTCATGCAGTGATGTTCCAAGCCTGGAGCAATACACCCTCCTACAAAACAGCAGACACCTAACCAACTGAGCAGTCTGTCTGGCAAGGCCCCATCCCACTGAACTACCCCCTCTCCCCAGCACAAGCCACAAAACCTTAACCTCATTGCTAACCAGTAGTGAAGCCCTGCCCAAGGGCTGGCCAACAGCGAGACCCTGTCCCTATAGCCTACCAGTAGAGAATCCCTGTTTCTATATTAACCTAGCAGCAGGTTTCCACCCCTGGGGCATGTCAGCAGCTAAACCCCACACTCAGAGGAGGCCAACAGTGAGGTCCCACTCCCATTAAAAGCCAGAAGGGAAGTCTGCACTCCAGAGAAAGCAAGTAGTTAAACTCTGAAGTCCAGTGAAAGCTAGCAGTAAGACCGAGATCCCCAGCACAAAAAAGCTTGGGACAGTGTAGGACCAAAGCCCAACTCTCATATGAAAACACTAAGTCACAAAAAAGGAAAAAAAAATAAGGAAACAAACAACAAAATATAATTTGATTTCATGCCTAAAAATAATTCCTGGAAGAGGTTAAAAAGGTTTTAAAAAAGCAAATTAGGGAAGTAGAAGAAAAATTGGGAAGAGAAATGACAGTAATGGAAGAGAATCATGCAAAAAGAGTTAATGGCATGGGAAAAGATAAACAAAAATTTACTGAGGAAAATAGCTCCCTAAGAAATAGAGTTGGCCAAATAGAAACAGAAGTTCAAAAACTTACTGAAGAAAATAATTACTTGAAAATTAGAATTGAACAAGTGAAAACTAATAACTCTATGAGACATCAAGATACAGTAAAACAAAATCAAAAAAGGAAGAAGAAGAAGAAGAAGAAGAAGAAGAAGAAGAAGAAGAAGAAAGAAGAAGAAAGAAGAAGAAAGAAGAAAGAAGAAGAAGAAGAAGAAAGAAGAAGAAGAAGAAGAAGAAGAAGAAGAAGAAGAAGAGGAGGAGGAGGAGGAGGAGGAGAAAAAAATTCATGATTGGAAAAGCAAGTGACCTAGAAAATAGATCCAGGAGATATAGTATAAAAATTATCAGACTACCTGAAAGCCATAATATAAAAAAAAGCCTAGACAACATCTTTCAAGAAATTGTCAAAAAAACTGCCCTCATATGTTACCACCATAGGACAAAATAGAAATTGAAAGAATCCACCAATCATTGCCTGAAAGAGGTCAAAAAATGAAAACTCCTGGGAATATCATAGCCAAATTCCAGAGCTCACAGATTAAGGAGAAAGTATTGCAAGCAATCAAAAAGAAACAATTAAAATATCATGGAACTATAATTACATAGGATTTGGAAGCTTCTGTATTAAAGAACTGGAGGACTTGGAATATTATATACAGGAAGGCAAAGGAAGTAGGTCCTTTTATTAAGAGGATTTGTTCTGTGAAGTTTGAATTCAGTCAAAGGTCCACACTTGAAGACCTAGAGGGTCATATGCAGTCTTGAGACCTCAGATTCCCCACCCCTGAGTTAGGATTATAATAAATTTAGTACCCAGTATAATTGAATATAATCTTTCAGGGGAAAAATAGACATTTAACAAAATATAGGACTAAGTAATAAAGACCAGAGTTGAGTAAAAATTTTTCTCCTCCAAATGAAAGACTCAATGGAAACATAGAAAGGTAAAAAAGAAACAAGAAAAAGAATATGTAAGAAATGCAATAAACAGTTATATTTCCATATGGAAAAATAATTGTAACTCAACAACTTTATTACTATAAGAGCAATTAGAAAGAGTATATGTAGAGAGAGGTTATGGATATAAGGTAACTTTGATGGGATGATACCCCGAAAACAAAATAAAGGGGGGAAGAAGAAAATCACATTGGAAGAAGGAGGTGGAAGTAAGTGGGCCAAATTATCCCACGTGAAAGAGGCATGATAAGCTATTATCAAGAGGGGAGAATGGTATGGAACATGCAGGCAAAGCTGAAATCTTACTTTCATCAAAATTGGCTCAAAGAAGGAATAATGGACACAATGAGTCAAATATAAACATCTATCTTACTCTATAAGGAAGGAAAAAGAGATAGGGATAATAAAAGGACAATGTGGGGGCTGATAAATAGGAGGGCATATTGGGGAAGGTGGTGATCAGAAGTAAAATTCTTGTGAGGAGGGAAAGGGTAAGGGATAGGAGAGAGGGGGCACAACCAAGTGAAAAGTAGCATGGAGGGAAATTGAGTTAGTTATCAGAACTGTAAATGTGAAGGGGGTGAACTCACCCATAAAATTCAATTAGATAGAAGAATGGATTAAAAACCAGAATCCTACAATACATTGTTTACAAGAAACTTATTTGAAGCAGAGAGATACACACAGGGTAAAGATAAGGGGATAAAGCAGAATCTATTATGCTTCAACAGAAACAAAGAAAAGCAAGGATGGCAATCATGATCTCAGACAAAGCAAAAGCAAAAATAGATATAATTAAAAGAGATTAGGAAGGAAACTATGTCTTGCTGAAAGGTACAACACACAATGAAGTCATGTCAGTATTATACATTTATTCATCAAATGGCGTAGCATCTCATTTTTTGAAGAAGTTGAATGACTTACAGGAGGAAATAAATAATAAATCTATACAGTGGGGGACATCAACTATTCTCTTTTAGAACTAGATAAAACTAATTGAAAATAACAAGAAAAATGTTAAGGAAATGAACAAAATCATGGAAAAGTTAATATGATAGATTTCTGGAAAAAATTCAATGAGAATAGAAAGGAACACACTTTTTTTTCTTAGCAGTAAATGGTACCTAAAAAATGATTGTATATTAGGACATCAAAACCTTACAACAAAATGCATAAAAGCAGAAATAACAAACAAATCCTCTTAAGATCATTACATAATAAAAATCTAATTCAATAATGAACAATGGAGAGAGATTAAAAACTGATTGGAAATTAAATAATCTTATAAAAAAAGTGGATCAAAGAACAAATCATAGAAACACTGAGACAGCATACCAAAATTAGTGGGAAGCAATCAAAGTAGTACTTATGGGAGAATTTGTATCTATAATTGCTTCCATCAGTGAAATAGAGATCAGCAATTTGGACTAGGAAAAGAACAAATTAAAAATTCCCTATTAAATGCCAAATTGTAAATCTTGAAATTCAAGAGTGATTAATAAAATTGAAAGTAGAAAAACTATTGAATTAATAAATGAAACTAGAATCTGGTTTTATGAAAAAAATAAAATAAACTATTGGTTAATTTGATTTAAAAAAGGAGAGAAGAAAAATTGTTACTATTATCCAAAATGAAAGGTGTGAATTCACCACTGCTGAAGAAGAAATTAAGACAATTGTTAGGAGCTATTTTGTTCCATTCTATACGAATAAATTTGACAATCTAAATAAAATGGATTTATATCTACAAAAAATATCAACTACCCAGATTAACAGAAGAAGAAATAAAATACCTAAATAATCCAATCTAAGACAAAGAAATTGAACAAGGAACTTGTTCATCATCATCATCAAGGAACTTCCTAAGAAAAAATCCTCAGGGCCAGATGGATTCATGAGTAAATTCTACCAAACATTTAAAAAACAATCTCAATACTATATAACCTCTTTGGAAAAATATAACATATTTTATGACATAAGTGTGGTGTTGAGTCCCAAACTAAGAAGAGCCAAAACAGAGAAAGAAAACTATAGATTAATTTCCCTTATAAATACTGATACAAAAATATAAATAAAATACTAATAAAGAGATTACAGCAACATAACACATATACTATGATGGATGGAATTTATACCAGGAATTCATGGCTAGTTCAATAGTGGGAAAACTATCAGCATAATTGACCATATCAATGACAGAACCAACAGAAATCATATGATTATCTCAACAGATGCAGAAAAAAACCTCTGACAAAACAGAGCACCCATTCTTATTGAAAACACTAGAGAGTAGAGGAATAAATGGAGCTTACCTTAAAATGATAAGTAATATTTATCTAAAACCAACAACAAGCATTATCTGTAATAAGGATAAGGTAGATGTTTTCTCAGTACGATCATGGGTGAAGCAAGGATGTCCATAATCACCTTTATTATTTAATATTGTACTAGAAATATTAGCTATAGCAATAAGAGAAAAAAAGATTACTGGAATTAAAATAGGCAATGAGCAAGAACGATTATCACTCTTTGCAGATGATATAATGTTATACTTAGAAAATCCTAAAAAATAAACTAAAAACTACTTGAAATTATTAATAACATTAGCAAAATTGCAGGATACAAAACACTTCAGAGTCTACCTGCTAAGGCAAAGCAAGGAACTATATCAACACAACTATAGTGCACTTTTCACACAAATCTGATCTAAACAATTGGAAAATATTAAGTGCTTATGGATAGGCTGAGCCAATGTAATAAAAATGAGAATTCTACCTAAGTTAATCTATTTATTCAGTGTCATATGAAATGATCAAAATCACTTTGTAGAGCTAGGAAAAAAATAATAAAATTCATCTGGAAGAAGAAAAGCTCAAGAACATCAAGGAAATCAATGAAAAAAATGTGAAAGAAAGTTGTCTAGTTGTACCAGATCTCATATTGGATTACAAAGTGGCAATTATCAACACAATCTGGTTCTGGCTAAGAAACTGAGTGGTGGATCAGTCAATAGTTTAGTTACAAATTACATTATTGTATATGATCATAGTAATCTAGTATATGATAAACCCAAAGATCTAAGCTTTGGGAAAAAAACTCATTATTTGACAGAAATTGTTGGGAAATGTGGGAAAGAGTATGGAAGAAAATAGATATAGACCAGATAATATGTAAATAAATATATGTATCATAAATCATATATATATATATGATTTCTAATTCTTAGCCCCCACAAAAGAGCTGCTATAATAAATATATGTATGTATATTTATTTATTCATTTATATTTTATAGTAGCTCTTTTTTAATGGAATGCCCATCAATTGGGCAAATGGCTAAATAAGCCATGGTGTATGATTATATTTATTGTGCTATAAGAATAACAAAAAGCATGGAAGAATGTATATGAACTGATGTGTAGTGAAGTGAACAGAACCAGGAGTACATTGTACACAGTAACAGCAATATTGTTTGATGAAGAATTGTGAATGGGTTACCTATTCTCAGCAATACAATTATCCAAGACAGTCCCCCAAAGGACTAAAGATGAAGAATACTAATCTCTTTCAGAGAAAGAATTGATCTTGATTGAATAGGGACTGAAGCATGCTATTTTTCCACTTTCTTTTTAAAAATTGAATCTTATTTGAGTCTTCTTGTACAAAATGACTAAGATGGAAATGTTTTACATAATTGCACATGTATAACCTATATCTGATTACTTATCATAGCAAGGAGAGAGGAGGCAGGGAGAGCAGGATAGAATTTAGAACTCAAAACTTTAAATAAAATGTTAAAAAAAAATTGGATGCAAAAGTGCACTAACATTTTGGTGTGAGTATAGGAAAAGTATGGGGAGATACATACTATAAATATTATATACTTATTTCGTTTCTCCCTTAGACTTTTCTCATTTAACCTAGTAAGTAAGATGTAGGTAGAAAACCACTTAACTTATAATATAATCCTTTTTTTCAATACATTGTCTCACCTAATATATGTTCTTCTTTATAACTTTATAACTTTCCATATCATTGTGAGATAGCATCTCATCTGCCCCTCAGAAATTAAATAGTGCCCTCCCTCTGTCACCATCCCCACCCTCTGTGGAATGAAAATTGGGAAACACTTCTGGGAATGATGGTGCTTTTAAGAGCAGATGACACATTTCTTTTCAGCAAATTTAATGTCTTTGCCCAGGTGATATTACTGACTCAAAGGTATTATCTTTTGGACAAGAGGTTAAAAGCAGACTAGCTGTGATTATTAAGGTCTGCCTGTCACTCACAATTATTCTGTCCTTGAATCAAGAGGCAATCCTTTTAACAGTGCAAAGTGGACTGAAGTGGTACTCACCTGATGGGATGGTATGAGGTGGTCAAGTTAACTGATAAATCAGGATATTTAGGCTCAACAATTTCTAATGGTTAGGGTCCCTCAGCCTTGAACTATCAGGATCCCATGAACTCTGACAAAATTCATGACTCCAAGAAAGAGGAAAAGGTTTGGTAGGTGATGCAGGAACATAGCTGTCACTATGATGGTATGATGCAAAGTAATCACCCATTCCCATACTTTGGGGATATTCTAAAAGCTTTTAAGGTCCTTCAAGTCCTGATGATGATGATGATGATGATGGTGATGATGATGGTGATGATGATGATGGTGATGATGATGGTGATGATGATGATGATTGCTTACATTTATGCTTTCAGGTTTGCAAAGTGCTTCTCATACATTTGTCTGTATATCCCAAGGACAACTTAGTACATAGTAAGCCCTTGATAGATTATTGTTGACTGAATAATTGAGTTAGTCATTGCATTCCAGACTCATATGAGGACTTTCTTTACCATGCCACTGAAACTTTTTAACCCTAGAAACTCATTCCACCCTGGGACTGCTTCAACACAATCTGGTTCTGGCTAAGAAACTGAGTGGTGGATCAGTCAATAGTTTAGTTACAAATTACATTATTGTATATGATCACAGTAATCTAGTATATGATAAACCCAAAGATCTAAGCTAAAAAAAGATCAAAGATCTAAGAAAAAGTGGTGGAAGTAACCACTACTTCTTTAGCCTTTCACACTGAGTGGTTGGTTCCTCCTAGAACCTCCATTTTAAGGAGAAAGTCTGAGCCAGCAATGCTTTTATTCCTGTACAAGCTGCACTCCGGATGCATCTCCTTAGGGCTGTGCCTGTAAATCTTTTCTTTCTCCCTCTCCCTTTTCAGCTCCCATGTGGTGTTTTCCCTCCAATTACAGGTTTCTCAAGGTCAAGAACTAGTTTTCTTTTCACTTTTACTTGCATTCCCAGCAATCTCTATGGCATCTTAAACATGTCGGGTGCCTTATCAAGGTTTTTGAACTCGATTCACCTTGTTCTCTTTGGCATTCAAAAATCGTGAGAGATAGGTGCCATTGTTATACTTTTTTTTAAATCATGAAGGAGCTGAGAGTCAGATATGAAAAATGACTTACCTAGGGTCACAAGGCTAGAAATTATCTATAGTAAATTATTATTAATTATTAATTATTATTATTATTATTATTATTAATTATCTATAGCCTTCCTAACTCTACTTCTGTCACTCTATTCAGTAGGCCATGCTACCTGCTTAATGCACAAGACTTTCCCCAGGGATAAATGGGCACTGAGGAAAACAAACTCATCCATAAAGGGAGAATCTTCTAGGTAACTTGAATCCCCAGAGCTGCATCATCCTCCCACCATGTGGTCTCACCTGAGTCTCTTACACTCCTTCCTCCCAATATAATCATTGGATGTGGTTCAGTGTATCCCTCACTGCAGGCCTGCGATCTCCATGTTTTCATAGAGTTAGGAGAGGACCTGACAGCATGGGGGCTCTGGACAGCACCTGTTGCCCCTCCTGATCTCAGCTGCTTCATTTTAAGAAGAATATTAATAAGCTGGAGAATATTCAGAGAAGAAAAATCAGGGGGAACAGGGAGTATTTAACCTGGAGAGAAGAAAAATCAGGTAAAGACATGATGGCTATTTTAGAGTATTTGAGAGCCAGTCATATGGAAGACGATAGATGTTCTTTGTACCAGGAGGGAAGAATTGAGGGCAATGGGGTTGGGGGGAGAAAAGAATTGGAAAGAGGTTTGTTAGGGCTAGATTTAAGGCTTGGCTTTCTATTACTTGGACCAATGCAAAGGAATGGGATGCTCAGAGACAGGCTCTTCCTACTCACTAGTGTTCTTCAAGAGAAAGTGGATTGACCACTTATTTGGGATCTGATAGTGTGACTTCTTGGTCAGAAGTACCCACTAGACATCCTTAGAGTTCTTTCCTAATCAAGTAATCAGTCAGCCTTTATTAAGCACTAATTATTGTACCATGAGCTATGCTAGGCACAAGGAAAGCAAGCATAAAAATTGGAGCTGTCCTTTCTCTCAGAACATGGATAAGAACAAATAATAAATGGAGAATAAATACAAGAGGGTGTGGGAAGGAGGGTAGTAGCAGTTGAGGGGATCTGGAAAGCTCCCGTGTAGAAGATTGTGCTTAAGTTGTGTCCTGAAGAAGAGGTAGGATTCTATGAGGTGGTGAGGAAGAAACATATTTTAGACATGGGGAGTGGCTCATAGAAAGGTATGGAAATGGGAGATTGTACCTCATATGTGATGAAAAGAGAATAGATCAATTTGACTAGGTCCTACTGGGTAGAAGGGGGAGTATTATACATTGAGGACAAATAGACTGGGGCCAGGTCATGAAGAGCGTTAAAAAGCAAACAGGAGTTTATTTCTGCTTGTATAATCAATTGGAAGTGACTCAATTTTATTGAATAGGGAAGTGACATAGTCAGATCAGTAAGGAAAAGCAGTTTGGCAACAATGTGCAGGATGGGTTGGAGTAGCAGGAAACTTGAGGCAGGGTGGCTGACTAGAAGTGTCCTAGACCAGAAAAAGACACGATGAGGGCCTAAATTAAGCTCTTGGCTATGTGAATAAAGAGAAGAATTTGGAGGAGAGAGGATGCAGAGGTAGAAGCAAGATGTCTGGACCAACTTATCTGATTGGTGGGGTGAGGCAAAGTGAGGAAGGGGAACAAGAAATTTACAGAACCAAGAGACTGGGAGATGGTAAAGTCTTGACAGAAATAGGAAAGTTTGATAACAAGGTGGGGCTCGGAAAGATAAAGAGTTCAATTTTGATCATGTCTACCTCATTGATTGTGATAACAACAAGTAAGAAAACCCACTGTCTCAGGGCTCCGAATCATTTGGCTGGGCCATCTAAATTGATTAGGAATTAGCCGCCTTAATTGCCAGATGGAAACTGCTCTGGGTGTGTGTGTGCATGCGTGTGTGTGTGTGTGCTCGCCTGTCCATGTTAGTTCGAGCATTTAGACACAGCCTTATCATAACCCAGTCCCTCTTCCCCTTCATCTTTTCTTAATAGCAAAGAGATTCTTATTAAGTCACCAACCAGCATGACTAAATTTTAAAATAATATTGGCATTACAGGAACATCATTTTCGTTTCTTTCACTGTTAATTTATCAGCCAGACAATTACCCAATCCATCTTCTATGCTATCCAGAAGATTACCAAAGCAAAAACTCTTTGTGATGTTTTGTATTATTAACAGTTGGAAATGTTCTCCTTTTTCTAGTCCAACCAATACCTGGAAAAGGGACTCCTTTACCACATATCCAGCCTCTGTTTGAAAGCCACCAGTGAGATTTACTGCCTCCCAAGGCAGCTCATTCCATCTCTGGATAGCTTTAATTGTTAGGAATTTTTACCCCGACACCAAACCTAATTTTTTTTTCAATGTCTATTCATGCCCCTCTTCCTTCTTCCCCCAGGGGTGAAGCAGAACAACTAATTACAGAATCTCCTAGCTGAGTAGAGCCTCAGAAGCTGTATCTTATGATCAGAATGGAAATCCCTACTAAGACTCCATTCAGTGCCTCAGGACATTTTCCTGAATGGGGTAAAGGAGTCCTTTTTCAGGGTAGTTCTCCATGAAAGGTTGGTAAAAGCATGAAGGCTGGAAATTCCTTATTAACATAGATATTGCTTTTGAAGGATTTAGAGCTAGAAGAGAAGGAACTTAGAGGTCTACATGGTGATAATGATCATAACAAAATAATAATTAATGATAATAGCATTTAGATAGCACTTCATTGTTTGCACAATATTTCTCAAATTTATCTCATTCTAACCACACAACAACTTACAAATTGGTGCTATTACAATCTTGGTTTTATACATAGGGAAACAGACTGAGGTGGAATAAAAAACATGCTCAGGATGGTAAAGCTCACTTATGTCTGAGGGAGGATTTGAATTGGGGACTCTAGTTTGCTTTTAGCCTTTTTATGGATTAGGAACCAGATGTTCAGTGGGGGTGTGACTGGACTAAGGTCACACTAAGAGTAAATGCCAGAGCTGGGATATGAACCTTTGTCTTCTCCCGTGAAGGGCAGCTGGGTGGTGCAATGGAAAGAGCACCAGGCTGGAGGCAGGAAAACTCATTCTCCTGAATTCAAATTCAGCCTCATGCACTTACCATCAGTATGACCCTGGGCAAGTCACTTCACCCTGTTTTTCTCAATTTCCTCATCTGTAAAATGAGCTGGAGAAGGAAATGGTAAACCACGCCAGTATCTTTGCCAAGAAACCCCCAAATGGAGTTTTGGAGAGTTGGACACAACTGAAAAATGAGCGAGCAGCAACTTCTGCTTTGAAATCTAGGGTTCTTTCCCCTTTGTCACACTGAATGCGTTGTGGTGGCTTAGAAAACTGGACAGATCTTGCTAACAGTCGATGAGTGCATTGGCCCAATGGCTGGTGATCTTCCAATTTTAAAACACATTTATGCTGCTAAGGGTATGTATGTATATAAAATATTTCACCTAATTCTCACTTGGCGTTTAAAGCCCCTCACAGTCTGGCTCCCTGCAGATTCATTTAGTTAATTTCAGGTACTCTACATTCTAGCCAAACTTGACATTCTCCAAACACGACATTTTCTTTTGTTTTTCATTCAGACTATCCTCCATGTCTGGCATGAAATCCTCCTTTACTTCGACCTCTTAGAAGCCCCTCCGTGCTTCTAGTCTCAGCCTCTGTCAGTGCTGCCTCTTACAGGAAGCCTTCCCTTATCACCCTGGTTGTTAGTGGTCACTCCCCTCCTCAGACTTTAACAGCTGTGTGACCCTGTGCTAGTCGCTTGACCTCATTCAGCATCTGTTTCCTCATTTGTAAAAACAGGAGTTGACACCAGCATCAACTTCACAATATTTTCATAAGGATCAAATGAGATAGAAGTATGGAAAGAACTGGGCAAAGACTAAAGTTGAACAAAAATAGATGTTATTATCGGTGCCAACAGGAAACAGGTCTCCAGACAGTGATTGTAGATTTACTGGATTTGCTTCTGGCAAAAAAAAAATCCTTAGAAATCATCTAGTCCAACCTCCTCATTTAACAAATCAGGGAACTCAAGTTCAGAGAATGAAACAGCTTGTGGAAAGTCACAAGACTCACATACGTCAAAACCGGGACCAGAATCCAGTGTTCCAAGTCCTCAATCCAATATTCCTCCCCCTATGTCAGCCTCCAATCTATGCAAGTCACTAAGGTTATGCAGAAACCAACCAGTCGTTTCAGTGGAAAAACAAGGATGTAGACAAGAAAGTCCCATTGCTCTGTTCTGGCTCTCCCTCTTTCTCTCCCTCTCTGTCTGTCTCTCTGTCTCTGTCTCTGTCTCTGTCTCTCTGTCTGTCTTTCCATCTGTCTGTCTCTCTCTTCCCCTGTCTATTTCTCTGTTTCTGTTTGTGTCCATTTGTCTTTCTGTTTGCCTTTTTCTTTTCATCTCTTTCCTTTGTCCACTCTCTTCTCTCTTTATCTTTACTTTTTTTTTATTATCTTTTGGCCTTTTAGCCTTGAGCACAGGCATGACACAAAATTAAATGCTTAGTGACTGACTCCCCCTGCCCCACTGCCTCTTTTCTTCTTTAAAGCAGATATCTTATATGAGCACAAAGCAGAACACACCTTCTATGAACTTGATATCCTCCATCTCTCTGAAAGGTTCATCTGTCTGAAAGGTTCATCTGTCTGTCTGTCTCTCTCTATCATCTGTCTATCTATCTATCTACCTGTCTATCTATCTATCTACCTATCTATCTATCTATCTATCTATCTATCTATCTATCTATCTATCTATCTATCTATCTATCTGTCTGTCTATCTATCCATTCATTCATTTAATTTTTAAAAAATATGTACTATCCACCAGATCCTGTGTAGGAGGCCCTGGGAATGGAAAGATAAAAAAGAAAAACCATCTCTGTCTTCAGGGAGCATATAATCTATTGTGACCAGCAAGGTACAATCCGTAAAGGAAGAAATATATGAGAGCAGTAATCACCTGAAGAAGCAAGAAGGGCCTCTTTTAAGAGGTGGGTCCAACACCTATTGCTTTAATGAGTCTCTTCTCATGTATAATACCCTCCATGGGCTCCAGTGAAACAAGGGACTGACCAGAATGTTGAGTATCTATAAAAATCAGCGCAGACAGGGCCTGGCATTATTAGTCAATAAGCATCTATGGAACCTTCTTCACATAATAAATACTTAATAAATGTTCATTACGCACCTATACCCCTGTCTAGCAGCAGTACCCTATGAGCAGCGCATATATGCCAATGCATCTAGTGGGAGGGGATGGGAGATAAGACCTTTTCCTTCTCTCTCATGTGTCTTTCTCCACAAGGCTGGAGCCAGACATTTTTCCTCCGCTTGCTATTGTTCAGCCATGTCTGACTCTTTCTGACTCCATGGACTTGTCCATGGGGTTTTATTAGCAAAAGTACTGGAGAGGTTTACCATTTCCTCTCCAATGTGTCCAAATTTTACAGATGAAGACCTGAGATGAAATAGAGGTTAAGTGACTTGGCCAGAGTCACACAGCTAGTACATATCTGAGATTGCATTTGAACTCAGGTCTTCCTGACTCCAGGCCTGATGCTCTATCCATACTCTGTCTATGCTGCTGCCACCTAGCTGCCCCCCAGTTGCTGTTACTTTAGGGCAACTCCATCTCAAATGGTTTGTTTCCTTGTAACCCAGGGGAGACCCTAAAGTTTCTTCACAGTTTGAAAATACATCTTTATTTAATCAAAAGCTGATTTGCCATAGAAAGTGACACTGTGACTGAACAGAATTCACAAAGCAACTAAAAGCTCACCAAGGGCAAACATTACATTAATGATAATTGTGTACAACATGATGGATAGATGGATGGATGAGGATGAGTCTATGAAGGGAAACAGAGGGAAAAACAGAGTGAAAAAGACAGAAGTGGGTCTCTTTCATGTTACTCATTAATTGATAAAATTTATAGTTAAAATGTTTTTAACAATTTAAAATGGAATTTACTTGGACTTATTTTTTCTTGTTACTTCTTCACAAAGAACACTTCATTACATACCCGTCCAAAACTTTATGGTCTTTTGGATAGAGCTCTGAGTTTGAAGTTAGGAAGCTCAGAATTCAAATCCTTAATGGTAGATTACAGCCTTAATGATTACAATTTCCCCAAAGTCACAGGCAGTGGATAATCTATTTTAGCCTCAAGTTGGGGTTTTTTTTTTTAGTGCCACAGGATATAGTTCATTGGTTTCTGATAACTTGAACTCATTGAAGGCTTGAGGCACTCACCTCAGTTACATCAGCTATACATATAATAATAGTAACAAAAAGCACTCTTCACATGCTCCTGCATAGGTCCCTTCTGTGTGCCTCAGATCTCTCAAAAGAATTTGACTACTAAGTCCTAGACCAGTTGTGATCTGCCCTTGTTGAGAATTCATAGACAGCAAATTTCTAACTTGTTAAAAAATTCAAGAGAATCAGGGTGTCCCTCTAGCCCATCTTTGCTTCCATCAGCCAACCCCAGAACTTAACCCCCTGGTACTCCCTATAACTTTCACTGAACAGGGTTCCCCTACCATCATCTGCCCCTGTTTTAAGTGCTTTAAAAGATTTACTATTAAAAGCTACAGAAGATCATATTGGGAAGTAAAAATGACCTCATGATTATTACCATACACAATGTTGTCTTAAGGGAATTGCTTGAAGGAGACAATTAGCCTCCAGAAGAGTAGACTGGGGAGAGACGATAGATGCCTTCAAATACCTATCCTTTTAAAGGCTATTAAGTAGAAAAGGGATTAGCTTCATTCTGCTTAGCCCCAGAAGACAGAACTGGCAACAATGCGGAGAACCAGCAGAGAGGTGGATGCATAAATAGGCTTGATTTAAGGGAAAGTACCCTAGTACTTAGAGCTATTTAAAAGTGGAATGAGTTCCCTGGGGGAAGATATTGGCTCCCTCTCCCCGCAGGTCTTAAAGAAGGGAATGGATGATCAGTTGGGGTTTTATAACAGAAATTCTCTTCCACATTAGGTATGAATTAGAAAGCTTCCAACATTCCTATCAACTTTGTGATTGTGAAAATCTTAAATGAGGGAGGTCATTTCAGTTATCTCCAGTTTCTCATATATCGTTACAGGAAAAGCAAGAAAGCAGCCCCTTCCTCTGTCTCTCCTTACTCTCCCCACCCTTTTTTTCTCCTTGTTTTTGCTTCATAGCAAACTAGCTAGATGCCCATGTGAATCTGATAACTGTAGAAATTCTAATGTTTCCTTTCATTGACACAGATAGCAAGCTATTCATAACTTGATAAACAAATCTTAGGGGGTTGCCTAAAGTACAGAGAGGCTAAATGTATTCTCATAGCTATAAAATATGAATTACTAATTTGATAATGTATGTCGCATGCTTTAACAACTTTAAAACACTGTATGTTTCAGTTATTATACGTTTTGTTACTATTATTATGGGTATAGCTGAAGTAACTGAAGTGAGTGCCTCAAGCCTTCAATGAGTTCCAGTTATCAGAAACGAATGAACTATATCCTAGGGCACTAAAAAAAAAAATCCTCCAACAACTTTAGGCTAAGATAGATTATCCATTGTCTGTGACTTTAGGGAAATTGCAGTCATTAAGGTAATCATTAAGGCTGCAATCTACCAGTCATACTAAAGTCAATCTCTTAGCTTGCCATGCATGGGAAGGGATGTTTTTATATGCAATTATACTCCTCATTTACCAAATATGTTCCTTTGGTAGAAGATAGAAACTTCCATTGTCACATTCTGGTCAGAGTTCTCTCCCACCAGGGTTCAAAGATAATTAGGTACCAAGAATTTGATTCTGTTTCATTCTATACTCCCCTATCCAATTCTATTCAACAAACATTTATTAAGACTGCACTATGTGTTAGCAGGGCAGTGAGTGCAGAGGTATTGTGGATAGAATGCTGGATTTAGAGTCAGGAAGATGCGAGTTCAAATCCTGCCTCAGAATTTAATTAGCAGCATGACTGTGGGGAAGTCACTTAATCTATCTCAGGTTGCTCTACTGAAAAATGGGATTAATAATAGCACCTATAATCATAGGACTATTGCTAAGCTCAAATATGATTTTGTTGTTATCCCTTTCATATCCAACTTGTCATGACTCAGTATGGGGTTTTCTTGGCAGAGATATTAGAGTGATTTGCCATTTCCTTCTATACCTCATATTTACAGATGAGGAAACTGAGGCATGAAGGGTTAAATGACTTGCCCAAAGTCACACAGCTAGTAAATGTCTGAGACTGGTTTTGAACCCAGGTATTCCTGACTCCCGGTGCTCCAACTACTGAGTCACCTAGCTGCTTTAAATATCTCATTTGCTTGGCAAAACTTAAAGTACATAGGTGTTCTCTCTCTTCCTTTCTCTGTCTCTGTCTCTCTGTCTCTGTCCCTGTCTGTCTGTCTGTCTCTTTCTCCCCACAATACATACAGAAATATATTTATATATAAATATATTTATATATACATATAGGTGTATATTTACATATGCAAATCTGTCACGTGCGGTGAATAAAAAAAGAAAAAGAAGCCCCTGCTCTCAAGTAGCAAAAGTACTTTTCTGTTTGGATTTGTCTTGGTACCTAGTTAATAATATATTTCCTATTCATTTCTCATATACTAAGGCAGTGGTTCTCAACCTCCCTAATGCCGCAACCCTTTAATACTCGTATGTGGTCGTATGTGCATGTGGGTGGACCCTCCTGGAGACGGATAGAGGAGTGGTGTCTCTGTTCCTAAGACCATTGGAAAACACATATTTCTGATGGTCTTAGGTGACCCCCAACGGGGTCGTAACCCAAAGGTTGAGAACTGCTGTACTAAGGAATTCAGCTTAATATTCAATTCAATAAACATTTCTTAAGTGACTACTGTGCACCAGGAACTGTGCAAAAAGCTGGAGATACAAATAAGAGAAAGAGACAATCCCTGACCCTTAGGAGTTTCTAATATGATGGGGGAAGAAAAGAAACAAAAAGCTGGGGGTAGAATGAGGGCTGGTTGGGAATTACCCAGAGATACCCTAAGCAGGGCCATGTTGTTCCATAGACTTGGAGCCTGCAGAACTGTAGATGAAAAATGGAGTTATCAGGAAGGGTGTGAGCTCTCTATAAAGGCAGGGTATGGAGGAGTTCAGTGCTCACAACTCTAACCATCAAGTCAGAGGGGAAGAGGCAACCCTCTGAGGGTAAGGTGAGAAAGTTTCAAAACCGGAGTCATTCTTTGTGCCGATGAAATTTCAGGAGATCAGTTTATGCTGGTGTTAGGTGGAGGGCTATGCTATTCCATGGAGTTGAAGTCAAGTAGAGCACCTGATGGAGTTTTCCATATGGCTAGTAGATTGCATAGGAAAATTTTGATAGTATGTATCTTTAATAGAAAATAGATTTTCAGTTTTCTTAACAGTGTCATGCATGGAGTTAACATTTTTATAACACTTGAAAGTTTGCAAAGCATTTTTAAAGTATTATCTCATTTAAACCTCACACCAACCCTGGGAGATATGCGCCATTTATACCACCGTTTTATAAATGAGGAAACAAAGAAGAATATGATTTTCCCAGAGTCAAACCAGTAAGTGTCTGAAACATAAGGCATGACAAACATTTTTTTCATGATATATTTTTTAATTTGTTTTCTTGTTTACATCATTCATTTTCATGACATTTTTGAATTACAAATTTTCTCCCCATCCTTCCCCCGCCCCAACCCTAAAACGGCAATCCCACTGTAAAGCCCCTCCCCTGTTCTGCTCTCTTACTTTCTGGTAGGGCAGGGAGGGTCTCCCTACCCCAGCCCCTGTATATCTTAATTCCCAGTTGCAGGTATTGCAGAACTTTAAATTCTAGATTCTTTTGGTTCTTCCCCCGTCACCCACCCCCCTGGAAGGACAATCAACTCAATACAGTCTGTGGATGTGTGATTATACAGGACATCTTCA
>JAQQSW010000384.1:21849-46290 GCA_028646575.1 Pseudocheirus occidentalis | reverse complement strand
CTTTAACTTTTTTTATCTGCTTGTTTGTGATCTCATTCCAAAGAAATAGCTCAATTGTTTCCATCAAAAAATGCAACAAAAAGTCAGCACAGTGGGAGAATTCCAGAAATCTTCAGAGTTTGCCCCTGAACATTCAGTGAGAACTGAATTGAATTTTGAAATTGAATTTGAAAACTGAATTTTCATTTTGTGCTTTATATTGCATTAAAAAAAACCCTCACTATATGATGGCAGCTACTGAATCACAGTAGTTGGGCGATTATAAGAAATAAATATCATATAATGAAATTAAATCATCTACATTATTCTACACGGGATAATATCTAGTAATAATATCTAATATTCATTATTCTCTTTCATTGTCTTTTTAACATATTGATATAGTGGCATTTCTACTTCATGCAGCAGATTACTACCCACTGTGCATTTATTTGATCAAAAGGTTTCTACCCTCTCCCCTTTATTTTCATTCCAGCATTTCATTTTAGTGCTCAGGACCATGATTTTAGATCCTAAAAGAGGTGTATATAGACTTCTTAGAGCATTAGTCTGGGAGTTGAAGCTTAGGTTTCCACACAAGCCATTAGGAACCAAAGCTTTAAGCATACATACATACATATATGTGTGTGAATATATGTGCATGTATATTTCTCAACATCTCAATGAATTTCATAGAGATATTTGAGAAAAAAGTTCCAGTGAAACTTGGGATAAGAGGAGAGAAAAATCTAAAAGTATGTGAAACAGTCATATGAAAGCACTTTGAACCGTTGGAAAGAAAGACATGGTATATGGGTGTGATTATTATATTTTTATTCCTGAGGGAAAGAGCAATGACTCTCCTCATTCTGCGGAGTGGGGGCAGCAGCATATCCCAAAACTTATACTTCAAAGACATTCAGTCTCCACTTTTTGTGTGGAGTACTGTCTGCATCGCTTTGATGTATGAGACCAAAAACATGCTTCCCACAGCTGCCTCTAGCTGTAAGCCCACATTACATGGATTTATTTATTTTTTATTGTTTAATAAATGAGCATTTTATAGGAGAGGAACTGTTCTACTGTCATCATAGCCTTCTAAGGCACCATAATTTTTAAGAATCAGGAAAGATCATTGTACTATGCCATCCTAATACACGGCTTAAATGCGTCCATGCAGACCAGTGCTGGTTTAGTCCTTTCATACTTAAACATTCCAGTGATTTAAAAGTGGTCAAAATCATAGGAATTTCTCCTTTTTAAACTGGTATGTAGAAAGTATGCAAGCAGGAATGGCACTCCATGATCTTATACAAACAAGAAATGACATGAGAGGAAGAAATGAAAATAATTCAGTGATCAAATGCAAATGACTGAATCTCTTTCCTGTGGTGTTCTGCCAACAGCACACGGATTTTGACAGGACTAGGTTCTTTTTTAGATAGACAACGGGTTGCTGCTGTTTCAGTTGTGTCCAACTCTTCACGACCCATTTGGGTTTTTCTTGGCAAAGATACTGCAGTGGTTTGCCATTTCCTTCTATGGTTCATTTTACAGATGAGGAAACTGAGGCAAACAGGGTTAAAGAACTTGACCAGGGCCACACAGTTAGGAACGGTCTGAGGCTACATTTGCACTCAGGTCTTCCTGACTCTGGATTTGGTACTCTACCCTGCTGTACCACCTGCCAGCCTAAGACAACAGATATAAAATGCTAGTTACACGGTACCTACTAAACATAGTCAATGAATTGGTAGTAGACCTCAGGGAAGTGTGGTGGAATCCAGAAAGTCCTGTAACACAATCACAGAACATGATTCCTTCTCAAAATTTCTCTCCTTCAGTCATCTTTTCAAGTGTTCAGGTTCATGACATTGGAATCAACTTCTTTCACCTCCCTGATCCACAGATCCAAATAGTTGTCAACTTCTATCTATTTCTACTTTTTAAAGAAATATTAAGTACATTTACTCCATCCACCCATCCATCCATCCATCCATACACACACACACACACACACACCACACACACACACACACTGCCCACACATTTCTACTCCTATACTATCTTCTTTCCTCTCTTTTCCAGTAACACAGCCACCCCTCCTAATTTGGCCTCTGATCACCTCCCATCTTGACTCTGCCATTAGCCTCCTAATTGTTCTCCCTGATCTAATGTCTCCAAACTCAAGTCAACCTGACACAAGTGCATAAATAATCTTCTGACGGAGTGAATGATTCCCTTCTGCCAAAAATGTCAGGAGCTCCTTATTTCCTCAGGGATCAAATACCCTCTTTCTCAGCTTTGCACTAAAGACGCTGTATAAGCTGGCTCCACGCTACCTTCCCAGGCTTGTTCCCCATGACTCTCCTGATGGACTCTACAGTCAGGCAGTCAGCTAGGGAACTGGACATTCTCAAAATATTTCCCTTCCTGTCTCCATACTTTTGCAAAACCTACCCCCGAGTCTAGAATACACTCCCTCCTAATTTTATCAATCAGTCAACCAAAATTTATTAAGCACCTACTAGTGCCGGGCAATATGCTAAATGCTAAGCTGTGCTTTTCCTTTCGTAATCCTTATCTTTCTATAAAGTACAGTTCGTATATGACGTCCTCCCATGAAGCTTTGACTTGATCTTCTGCCCCAAGCTGGTCATGATGTTTTCTTCCTGAGTTTTCCCTAGATGAGTTTGCCTAATCTCTTTCCTGCTCCTTTGATTCCCTACCTACGCCTAGATATCTAGGTGGTATAGCAGATAGAACACTGGCCCTAGAGTTAGGAAGAGTCATCTTTCTGAGTTCAAACTAGTTTCAGACACTTACTAGCTGTACGGCCCTGGGCAAGTCACCCTGTTTGCCTGGGTTCCCTCATCTGTAAAATGAGCTAGAGAAGGAAACAGCAAACCATTCCAGTATTTCTGTCATGAAAACTCTAAATGGAGTCATAAAGTGTCAGACGTGACTCACAGGCACACAGCAGGCGCTTAATCTATGCTTATTTCTTTTTATTTTGCCCTATGCTGGATAGATGTTATTAGTCTGGGGAAAAATGTTAACTTCTCAAAGGCAGGAACCATTTTCTTTTTGACTTTGTATAAATGGTTGTTAATAAAGCTGAACTAAATTGATGGCTGAGACAATGTGATAGGCTACATTCAAACACTGAAGGGTATTTTCATTTCTTAGATTCTTTAGCCTGATTCTTTGCCATATAACTTCTGTCTGCCAAGCTCCTTTCTCACATAAAAAAGTTCAGAAACCTGTATTGGAATGAGAGGCATGCTTACCACTTAGTCTTACTACTAAGCATGAAGGACATTTGCAATCCTAGTCAGATGCCTAATTTAATAAACACTAAGGAATTTATGAGTTCATATAAAATCAATCAAACATTATTTACTTACTATATCACTGTACTCTGAGTTTAATCTTTTAGTAATATTATTACATTAAAGAGATTTTTGCTAAGGACCAAGGTAGGAAAATACTGGGTAAACCTGTAGAAATATAGCTCCATCAACTCGGTTATCAATACAACTGCACCAGTATTAGCATACTTCTGGCAAACTACTAAGAAGAATTTCTTCACTGAATATGAAAAATAATATGAAAAATCTGGTATTGCTATTTTAATAAACTTTGTTAGTAACGTCTAACTTTTGGAACTTCATTTTCCAGAATGAAGACATTGGGCTAATAAAAAAGCTAAAGTGGCTATACCCAGTGAGCTGTATAGTCTATTACTGATAAAAAGAAAGGCTCCATATCCACCAAAATATTTATTCTTTCTGTAAAAAAGAATTGGAAGAGAAGGAGATGCCAGTTCTTTGGAGAAGGGCTCATCAAATTGTGGTAAATGGGTGTAACAGAGTATTACTGTGCTGAAGAAACAATGCACATGACAACTACAAGGAAGCATGGAAATGCTTATAGGGGCCATTGTCAAGTGAAGTAAGGAGGCGCAAGAAAAAAATTTATATAAAATGGTCTCCAACAATGTGAATGGAAAGAAAGAACAATCATCACCACACAATGAAACATGCATATTACTAAATTACAAAGTACAACCCTGGTCGCAAAAAAGAGATATAAGAAGACACCCCAAGGGTGGCTAGGTGGCACAGTGAATGGAGCACTGGCCCTGGAGACAGGAGGACCTGAGTTCAAATCCGGCCTCAAGACAACACAAAAAACTAGCTCTGTGACCTTGGGCAAGTCACTTATCCCCAACTGCCTTGCCTTCCCCCCTCAAAAGAAAAAAAAAAGACACCCTCCCTATTCCTATGACAATGACAATCTCCAGTTAGGCATTTTTCCAGTCCTAATGTCTATAACTAAGGGATATGGGTTGCATATCAACATCCAACAAACACCTGACCCATTAAAAAAAGGGAACTTCTTCACTGTCTTTTTGACAGTCAAGAGCTGTTGAACTGCTAGGAACAGCACATCTATTTTGAATTGTTTTTCCTATTAGTGGTGACAGATTTATGCTGGATTATTTATATGCTTTTGGCTGATGGCCATTTGACCCTATGACATGCATCTTCCTTCTTTTCTCTCTCCCTCCTTCCCTCCCTCCACCTGGTCCTAGCTCTTCTTCCTGGGGTTTAATCTTATATTAAGGTTTGCTTATCAAGGACATCCTCCTGGCTTAGCCCCAAAGTGTCAAACAGTTAGCCTGAACCAAAATAAAATTGAAATGGCAAATATTTAACCAAAGGAACAAAAATACAATAAAACAGTGAATATGAGGCCTACAGCACAGTTTAGAGGCCTCCATGCCTACTTGAGTTGGAGCTACTATGCCTTAGTTCATTGTAGCTCATGCCTTTGGAGCTCAAGAGGTCTGGCAGTCCCAACCTCTGGGGTAGCTTACAGATTGCAGATGTTCCCCACCATGCTTGGTCACCTGTATTTTCAAATTAGTTGGCCAGGTAGTCTGCAACCATGCAATATAGGAAAGAAAACTCTCTGCTATAGGAATCTAATCTCTACAACCTTTACCTCATTAGCTTCTTGTTCTAACTATATGGCTTAGTTTTATTGCTTTTCTGGAAGCTAAATTTCTCTGGAATTGCAAATGACAATACTCTTAATTTTAGTCCCAACACACACACACACACACACACACACACACACACACACACAAACTCTCCCCCTCTCTTGAGTTCAAAATTTGGTAATGTACTGACATGTATGTTATACAGCTCAGGATTTGTATGCTGAGATCAGTTTTTCTAAATATATTTCACAGAGAAGCCAAATGTAGCTTTTGCACTGTATAAGAAAATCCCAAAGAAACACCTTGAGGCGAGAACGAAGGAAAGAGAAAGAAAGCAAGGAAAGAAGGAAGGAAGGATGGATGAAAGGAAGGAAGTAAACAAAGAAAAAAAGAGAAAGAAATTCTGTTGTGATGGTAGCGTTAAAATGACTAATTTTCCATAAATCATATTCCCAGTTTGCAAGAGATGAGATAAAACTCCTTTTAGTTTCCCTACGGTGAATTAGTGAGGAAAGAGAGGTGCCTTTAACCCAGTAAGAGTGCCTTTACCTTCTTACACCTGGGCATCTTCTACTTGCAGCTGCTTGGATATTGGCCATTTTCCAGCTCATTAGCAAAATGGCAAAGGATGCAGGAACAGGAAAAATAAATGCCATGTTCAATTGGCTGTGAGTGCCTCAGTTGTTTAGTTTATGAGGAAGCCTAAGTCATGTAATGAATAGTCAGGAATTCCCTGCTCAGCTGTAGATGAAATGGGCAAGATTAGGAAAACTATATAACAGTCAACCGTCTACTGAGTATTAAATAAAATAACGAATTGTTGGTAATTCTTGGAAACTAAGTTGGCGGCCTGTTGTAGCATACATTCATTTCTTGGGTAGTCACTTCATCACGTATACTTCTGAATTTCCTTTTTTTTTCCTTTTTTTTTTTTTGGAGCATATGTGGAAGATAAAAAAGAAGAGAAAAATATGATAGGAGAGTGCCAAGCACCACTAACCAATGAGCCACAGCATGAGAGAAGGAAGAGGCACCATGGATCTGTAAGCGAGGGCTCACAAGCGTGTTTCTACAGTACAAATAACAGATACCCTAATAGATGGGAAAGTCATCATCGACTTAGGAAGAAAAATCATCTAGTAGATTAAGAGCACAAAGATACAGAAACATGAAGACGGTGCTGCTGACTTTCATGGACACAGCAGGAAGGGAAAGTCTTTGGAAAAGCAAGAGAAAGTACCACCACTTAATGGTGTCCAAAGTCACTTTCCTTTATTTACCAGAGTAGATGGTTCTCGGTTCACAAGGTCTGGTTTAACAGTTAAATTTTTAATTCCTTCTCTCTAAGAGATGTTCCACTTCCCTCTAATACCACCCAGGCCCCCTCCATTTTGTGGAGTGTAGGTCAGAATTCTTACTTTACTATTAAACCACCAGTATTCAGATGCTGCAATGCACAGAGCACTGGGTCTGGGGTCAGAAACAGTCATCTTCCTGAGTTCAAATCTGGCTTCAGACACTGACTAGCTATGTGACCGTGGGCAAGTCACTTAACCCCGTCGCCTCAGTTTCCTCATCTATAAAATGAGCCAGAGAAGGAAACAGCAAACCACTCCAGTATCTTTGCCAAGAAAACCTCAAATAAGGTCACAAAGAGTCAGACGTTACTGAAACGACACAACAAGCACAGCAATGATCATTTTCTGAATCATGTTCAACATGGTACATTCCACACTTGGAATCACGGTGCAAAATCTCTATTTGAGAAGGCAGCTAGGACATCATTTCTATGATTTATGATTCGACAATGTGTCCAACAAGTGGTGAAGAATCACAGAAGCAGATTAAAGCTAGGAGACAAGAGGAAGGAAATTATTTCTATGAGTAACCCAAAAAAGAAACAGAAAAAATCTATAGTTTCTCATTATTCTAACAGGACACATTCTTGAGTTTATTAGAAAGAAAAGAAAGAAAAAAGGAGACACCTTCTAGGGCAAACACTTTAGCAACTCCAGGGTGGAAGCAAAGCCTGGTACTGTTGGTCTTATTGACCGATTCAACAAACACACTTGTATAGAGACAGAAACATTTCATTCAAAATCTTCCTATCTTCTGTTTAATGATAAAGCTAATTCTACAGAATCAAATTATGAATGAAGAACCCTTTATTTAAATGCATAGAAAATGGATTCAATTTATGGCTCATTTGTCAGAATAAGTAACAGATGTTTTGAGAGGGTACAATTTTTCTAATGATATTTTTGTACATTTATTTTTTTGCCATCTAATTCCAATTAATACAAGTCTTATTTTTAAAAAAAACCTCAGAGATGAAACATTTTCAGTGTTTCTATGAAAAGTATACTTTTCTAGGAAAGCACTCTTTTTGATTCTTTTTCCCCCCCTAAGGTATACAACATATTACTATTAAGCTAATGTAAGAATGAAGTCATCTGGAATTGTAGAGGCAATATGTGACAACAGCTGGAGGGGACTCAGAAGTAGTATGAGTCTCTGGGCTTTTAACTATGTGAAGTTTTACAAAAATAAATCCACCAGGCACGATGAAGAAATAAAATACTTAAAATCCATCCTGGGCTCAATGACATGACTTTTTTGAAATTGCCACTTAATGAAGGGGGAAAAGGTCAACAGTTAAATTCTCAGTCATCTTACTGAGAGTGATTGCTTACATATCCAACAGCCACATAATTTTTACAATTTTTTCCTTATTAGAAATTGAAAAATAAAGCTTTATGACCATTAAAATGTCTTACTGGAAAGTCACTGGGTCACCACCCTAACTTAATAATCTTGTACAAAATAATTACAGCTTCTGTACCTTTGACCTGCAGAGTGGAGCTGCACTGACTTAGAGGGACGGAGAGAGTGGGACCATGTCTTAGGTTGATTTAGAAGAAAAAACAAAAGTCTTGGTGCTTACAATGATCACTATAGCAATCGTTTGGGTGTTGCCTTTGAGGCTCTCAAGAATGTCAGATTCACATTTAACTTATTAAACCTCATACTGAATTCCAAAAATGCAAATTTTATTCTCATTATTCTACAAGTGGAAAAATGGATGAAAAGAAAGGCCACAAGAACACACTTTTCCAGTTTAACATTTTATCTACTAGAATAAAAGAATTATTCTCAAAGTATAATACAGGGACTAACAGTAGTCTAAAAAGTGTCATTGTCTGTGTCCTCATAGTACGTTTTTTTCCTTACCAGACAAGATATATTTGTTTTTGACATGAATTAATAATTTGCTTAGATCATTTAATAAGAACTAGACATCACCTCAATGATGAGTTCTCTTAGTTCTTCGTCTCTGATTCTACGACCCATGCTTCAGCTCCATTCTTCTCTTGTGCTTTTTTTTAAAGCTACAATCAAGGAGCCAGTGGGACTATTGGGCTGAGGCAGCAGCTTTTACCTTCCTGAAGTGTTCCAAAGACTGGTAGACCTTTGAGAACTACTACATCAGACATACAGCTTCACTTCCTTGGTCAACCTCACAGTAAGAGATATTTTTAATTTGACCATACTGAAAGGCTTGATGCTAACTGATTTTGCACATGAGAGGCAAGATGATCTAGCAGAAATAACATTGGGCTGGGAATCAAGAGACCTGAGTTCAAGTCTCATCTCTATCATTTATTAGATTGCAGTATATCATTCCACGTAATTTGATGGTATGGAATCATGTAAGAGTTTAATGTAGATGAGTTTTCTTTCCCAATTTGCCCTTTTAGTTTTTTTTCTAATTTGTACTAGAAAGTCAGAAAGATAGGCCATAGTATAATTTAAAACACTAAAAAAGTCTATTTTGTGAAGCTAGGTTTTTGGTTTGAAGGTTAGCCTGAGCTTCAAAGCATATATTGTATATATTGCCACATAAACTTGTTATGATAGAAGTAACAAATTCTTCAATGATAAATTAACCTTCCCCATATCAAACAATGGAAACATTCTTGTTACTTAAAAGCAAATGAATTAAAAGATCAAAACTGAATACAGTAAACTGGTTGATCTTTGAAATGACAGTTAAGGGAAACACTGAGAGAACCTCCTCTATTCTTTACTTAATGAAAATCTGAAACAGTCGGAATAATTTAGGTGGATGTTACTTGAAATAAACTATGAAGAATAACAAGGCATTGGAGGAATATATCACAAAAATCCTGTAGTTCTTTTTGCTAGTCTTTTTTTTTTTTAGTAACTGATATTTTATCACAAAAGGTTATTTTTAACATTACAGGAAGGAGGCTCTGTATGTGTGGACCATGCAGATCAGGGATGTTAAAAAAAAAGACATGGAAATTATCTACCAGAATAAGAGTATTAAAAGTTTCCTAATATGTGGTATACAAGAGTGGTAACAGTATTTCTTAATTGAAGGTCTGTGAACTTGTTTTTAAAAATAATTTGGTAACTATTCCAATATAATTGGTTTCCTTTGCAGTTTTATGTATTTTATTTTATGCATTTAAAAAATTTATTGAGAGAGGGAGTCTATAGGTTTTAGAAGACCGCTAAAGTCATGATGCAAAAAAAATCAATTAATCAATACATCTACACATATGGCACCATACTAAGCAATGGAGACAGAAGCAGCAAAAGATAGTCTTTGCCTTCAAGGAGCAATTTCCCCCATATTCTAATGGGGACACAACACGCAAACAAAGATATACAAAGCAAGCAATATATAGGACAAATAGGAAATAATTAAAGGGTAAGCTCTAGAATTAAAAGGGGTTGAGGAAGGCTTCTTAGAGAAGGTTAAGAACCCCCATTTATATACAGACACATTTATCATATCTCATGTTAGTAGGTTAAGTACATTAACTTTTAATATTAGGCAGACTTTTTTTGCTGATTAATTACTGATTACATGTGAGTTATGCCTTTTGATAAAGGAATGAATTCTTTCACATCCCTATCTATGCACTGTTTATAAATTTAGCACACTGTAGCAATTGTTTACTAGATAAAACCTTTAATCTTAATTTTTAATTTTGTTTTTTGGAGGCATTTGGGGTTATGCGACTTACCCAGGATCACATGGCTAATAAAGGCCCGAGGTTGGACATGAAACTGCATGAGCATGTTATATACTTTTGACTTTGTTTTTTATAAATGGGATCAAGAAGACAAGTCATCGGGCCTGTTTTAAAAGGGTTGTTTGGCAAGCTTCATCAATGCTTTCTTGCCTACAGTGATCTGAAAATTTATTTTCAGGTTTCTATTTCGGAATTTTGAAAATGTCCACCTAGGTACTAATACAGATAAGAGGGAGAAAAGGCAAACATTTTAATTCATTCTCTTTCACTCTGCTCATATATAAGTCCTACTCCTTATATAACTTAGGTGAAAATAATTTGATTATGAAGGTTTACTTTGGCTTATTTAGTTGCTCAGATATAGGCTCACAATCTAGTACAATTTCTGCATTTTACAGATGAGGAAAAAGAAGCCCAAGGAAATAAATGTGCCTTGCTAAGGATCACAAGGTAACAATAAACGTTAGAGGCAGAACTGACCGACCCCAGGAGCTCAGACTCCATCCACAGCCAAGGCTTCTCCCACTCTACCTGAGCCACTGTGATCAGCTCCATTTTCCTTGGCGTCTTATTAGCCTCTGTTCACTTCCTTGGGGTAAAAGACAATCTTTTCAAGGAGCCTACAAGTTTTACTATCTTTTTTATAGGACTGTTATTTGCTTTGTATACCTTAAAGTGATGAATGTACTATTGTTACTCATTGACTTTCTGCCCCAAACTCCTACAATTCTTTATCTTACTTTGGGAGTGGAAAAAGGAAGCCATTAGTGACTTTTGCCTCAATTTCTCCAACTTGAAACTATATAAACCCCTTGTTCTCAATACTAAGGGCATTAGGGTCAAAAGGGGCTCTTGCCTAAATCATTCCTGGCTTGTAAAATGCCATCTTGTGAAAAGAACATTTATTCTTTACGTAAAACGTGAAAGAAAAACCACCAACAAGAAATGCTCAAATCAGGCTGAGGTAAATGATATAATTTTTCTACCCCACATTCATTATCGTATAAATCAGTACCACCCAAGCCAATCTAAATGTTCACATGGCACAAGATGTATCTAGGGAGAGGGGGAAAAATATCTGGCCTTCCTATGTTTTTCCCTAGATTCATCCATATGTTAAATCTTTCCAAACAAGGGTGGTGACATGGGTTTATTTCATAAGCACAGAAAGATCTCGCGACAGCCTCTGAAAACATGAACCATTATTTACACTGGAAAGTATGACTGGGTGCAGCTGTGCCCAGCAGTAGAAACAGAAAAAAAGACTGTGTCATTGCTGTGCTATGACCGTAATGACTAATGGGTAGGTATGGACTAGGTTACCCAGGTCTAAGGCAGACTGGGAGGGAGGTTTCTGATGCTGTTGTATGACAACAGTCCCTCATGTTTTATGATATCATCAGAGTCCCTGGATGAATTTACAATCTGGTAATCTCTTTACAGTATTCATGTTCACATGCAAATCCCTTTCTAATGCCTCAACCGATGGCCAGGCTGCATGTGCCACACTGGGTTTACCCTATGATTACTTCAAAGTGAAATGTCTCTTCAAATCTGTGAATAAGGTCAGTTTTCCCTTCTGTGGCGGCAGAACAGGAATAGGAATCTATAACATCTGATTCCAGGTCCAGAAGTTTTTCCATTGTACCATCATCTATCTTAAAATGACTCAGCTTAGGGCTAGTCTTTTTTATTTTTATTTTTTTAAGTGATGAGAAGTTTGCTACCATGATCCTGAAACCTCTCAGTTGGGAGGAAGAAGCGTGAGTCCAGCTCATTCAAGGATGGAAGAAAAGGAATGGATTTCACCCGCAAAGACACAAGGAAGATGGCACCACTGCCATGCTTCTTTACCTCCATCTTTATTGTTGCTCAGTTGTTTTTCAGTCATGTCCAACTCTCTGTGACTCCATCTGAGGTTTTCTTGGCTAAGATCCTAGAGTGCTTTTTTCCTTCTCCAGTCCATTTTGAAACTAGTGCAGACAGGGTCAAGTGACTTGCCCTGGGTCACACAACTAGTTAGTGTCTGGGGCCAGATTTTGAACTCAGGTCTTCCTAACTCTAAGTCAGGTACTCTAACCACTGCGTCACCTAGCTGCCCAACCAACAAAGACCTACAGGAAGCAAAGTTAATGGAAGCGGCAGCATCTGTCCAGCACTACTGAGCTAGAATAGACTATTTAATGACAAGCAATCTTTGGAGTCTTGACTTAGAGATTTATGATATGGGCAGGGGGAATGGGTAGAATAGGGTTAACATATAAGAGCTTTAGCTGCTAGGAAGGCACCTCAATTATACCACAATGTGACTCAGAACCAAGAAACTGTTATTTTCCTGGAATCTGCCAGTAATTCAACATATGATCTTGGAAGAAGCTGATGACTCTCTTGGTGCCTTTGAATTGGAAATACCTAGATGTAGCCTCAGGAAAAAAACAAACAAAACCAACTATTGCCCGTCTTTCATTAGTACAAAGATCACTACCTAAGGCCTATCACTGTTTCAAGGTACTAAGGGCTAGGCCAAAGAGTGATAAGTGAGTTCTTCCCTTTCTCCCTACAACATATGCTCTGAATATTCCTAAATTCTTTACACAGTAAACTCCAGTAGGAAATATCAGTCTCCAAATGATGTAACCTTGGATTGTTCATCAGGGAGCCTTGGGTGGGGAGTTAAATTTCCCAAATGTCCTGCAGCCTATAGGGGGAGAGTAAGAATAACAACTGGTATTCACACAGCACTTTAAAGTTTGTAAAATGTTTTATCTGTATTATCTCATCTGAGCCTTTTTCCAGCAATAAAGAGTTTCTCCTGATCCTTAAGTACCGACCCTCACTGTGGATTGTCCTGACCACTCACAGCAGTCTCTTAGTCCAAATATATAGAACGGTCATATTTATTCCTCCCTTGCTATCATTCCTCTCAGCTCAACTTAGTGTAAAGAGGATGGCTGTAAAGGGATGGAAAAATTTCAGGCCGCTGGATTAGTTTACCAAATTATTGTCTTTCTCAATTTGTTAAAATGCACCTTAGCAATCTTAGTAAATCTTCAAAAACTCTTTCTTCCTATGAGCAGGTTTGGGCTCAAAGTTTATAAGGTGCTTTGAGTTCTACCAAGAAGAGAATGATGTAAACATACAAGGCATTATTACTACTATTATCCTCTAGATAACCTTATGAGGTAAGTATTAATGCCAGAGGGAATATTATTTTACAGGAGAAGTTGAAGCAAAGAGGGGAGCTGATTTGCTCAAACTGAGAGGCAATTTCAAGAGCCAAGAACAGACTCCAAGAGTTCTGTGCTTGTATCCACTGCTAGTCTGAATCCAAATTGTGCTAAAACTCTTTCTTTATGATTGAGAAGGAGGTGGGAGCTTTGCTTTTTTTTCCTAATGACTTAAAAAACTCTCTCCCTCATCCCAGTCAGAAAAGGAACTAAGGAAGCATGTAGTGGTCACCTAGATTCTCAGCCAACACCCACCTGCATTGCAGATGGATATATTGTACAGCAGCTCAGACAGGCAGGCTCCAGTTATCTCCCATTCAGGGCTCTCAATAAAGGCTGCTCAGAGCACTGCCAGCTTGATTTAATTCAGTTAGAGAAAGAAATGAAGAAAAAAAAGAAAAAGGAAAAGGGGGGGGGAGCCATTTCTTCCAAGTACAGCATGGTCCATTGAATTCATTCTCCTCAGAGTTACGTGTTGTACAGGTGGCCCATATAACTTCACAAAGACTCTGCTCTCAAAATAGTTTTTCAAATCTGACACATTACATTTATTAGAACAGTTCTGACTAAGTCTCCAAACTATTTTGATGGGGCCCTGTACAATAGCAATCCTTGATGGGGAAGTAAAAACCTGCTAAATTGAGTAATATCTATTTCCAAACCTTAAAATCTTATATAACTGGGGGGAAAAAATCACAGTAATGCAAAAGGATTTTAGCCATTGGTTTAAAAAAACAACAACAAACAACCAAGTATGGTAAGGAGGAAGGAAATGAGGAAAAAGAGAAGGAAGAATAAAGAGTAGAGAAAAACATAATTCTTGAAGTTGATATAAAATAACTGGTTTTGTATGAAGAAAAGATTGGAAAGACTGGTTAGTTCTAACATTGCACCATCTTGCTTACAAGAGACAGTCTGGTCTAAAGCACTGATGTCAAACTCAAAATAGAAACGGGCGCCACTTAACCATAGGAATGGTGACTCCGTGGAGCAGGGCATAAAGCGCTGGGCCTGGAGACAGGAAGATTTATCTCCTGAGTTCAAATCTGGCCTCAGACATTTACTAGCTATGTGACTCTGGTCAAGTCACTTGACCTTGTTTGCTTCAATTTCCTCATCAAATAGTGTCATGAAGAGTCAGACACAACTGAAAAGGACTGAAGGACCACAAAGAAGGTATAACAACTGTTGTTGACAAAAAGCTAGGGGTGTCTTAATCCACACGGGCAGAAATAAGATTGTAAAAAGATCTTAACACGTCGGAAGGATTTAGTTAACAAGATGAAATTCTGATAGAGATAAATATCAAGTCTAACTTTTCTCAATTATATCTCATATGTACAGCGACATTTTAGTATGGGCACTGACAAACCGAAGCACAAGAGCTGGGACAACCAGCATGGTAAAGGTTCTGGAAACTACGCCATATGAGGCAGAAAAGCAGAAAAGACAAAACAGTGGGAAAACAGTGGTGGGTATTCAAATATATGAAAGAATGTGATCTGGAAGAGGGATTAGCCTTATTCTGTGGACCATTGGGAAGGCTCCGGATGACTAGGGAAGCTAGTTTCAAAACAATATCAGAAAGAACTTTTTAAATGATCAGAGTTCCCTCAAAATGAAATGAGGGTGCCTACCTCTATCATGGTTAGTCATGTTCAAGCAAAAACTCAGTGGTCACGCAGCAGGGACATTTGTAGAAGATAGTGCTACACTGGGTAGATGACTGGACCTCTAGAGTTTCTTCCAGTGGAATCTGGGAACATTAGCACTTAAAGGTCATCTAGTCTGAAGCAGTCATTTTATAAATGAGGAAACCAAGGTTCTGCAGAATCATTTAGCCAAGGTCATGGGTCTCCTTAGTAGTAAAGGTGAAGCTAGATCCCTTGATTTGAAGCCTAAGGCCACTGACACCATTCTCTGTGATTTCAGCATGTGAAACACCTATTTAAACCCCATATCTAATGACTTTGGGATACCATGGTATAACACATAAAAACAATCACAAAAGGAAAAAGTAAATGATGGTCTTTGTGTTTAATACCATTAAGGCCCTGTATATTTAGTGGAAATTAGAGAGGAGACCACAAAACAACAAGCCCCCCCCCCGACAAAGCAAAATTCCAGAAAAAATCCAAAATGTGACATTTCCAAGAAAGCAAAGGGGGCACAAGAGGTAAATGATGGTTGCCTATAACTCTAGGCAACGCTTCCTTCATCCTGGTGGGGCAATTTAGCTTTACAACCTTCAAGAAACTTCCCATTAGAAGAAGTGGTTTCAACTATAGATTTATTACATTTTCCAAAGTTACGTCATCCGGGTTATTCATATTCCTAAGGGAATCAAGGGTCTGCATTGTAAACTGTTACAATAAATATTAATGAATATCACGGCTGATAAAACCTGACATTTACACACATACACACACACAAAGGGAATTTTCACCTTATATGGTTACTTTTAAAAAAGCTGCCCTTTTTATGCTCAACTTTGTTGGCCTGCCAAATACACAAAGTACATCTACTTTAAAAACACCAATTAAAAATATTAACAACATAAAAATATATAAACTACCTCAGATCCAAGGGCACATAAATGGATGTGGATTCAGACAGTAAATAAACATGAAATGGATAAATGACATCATCCAAAAGGAAGCAGAAACAATGGTCCCAAAGTGATAGGGAGTCCCCCTTTTCTTAACATCACTAACAACCCCATCTCTTCAAGCCACTAATTTAATCATAAGGTAACAGATAAAAGAACCAAAAGGAAGGGTGCAAATTAGTGATTTTTATAAGACATGTCAGGATTGAATATGTTTTATATTGCAAACTGGGGTAACCCCAACACATCTTTCCATTTGTCATCTGGAATGCATTCTCTGCAAGATCTCATTCTCCTTGATTCTTTTCTCGGTGCAGAAGAACAGATGTTTCCATTGGTTTAAAGGGGGCAGAAGCTTCATCAGATCATTCCCTTGGCTCCACCTTCACTCCGAACAACCGCTGTCCATATTGCCTTCAGTAGCCTTTTCCTATGTTGCTCTGCTCATAGGATAGAAAAGGATTTGGGGCCTTTACTTCAACCCAGAGAGAATGAAATGTGGGGTGTCCCACAGTTTGATGTAATCATTCCATTCTTGTACAGGAGGAAAAGGGCATTTGCCTCAACATTCCTCCTACTACAACCTAAATTTGCTGGACGGCATAAATTTTGTTCCCTCCATGTTGTATAAGTCTGAAGTCTGACCCAGAGGAACAGAATCATGGCATTATTCCTCGATATTTATTTAAAATAAAAGTCCTATTTGCAAAATCCTTTGCTTTAATTATGCAACAGTCAATAATTCTATCATCCTCTGGGAGGCAATCTGATAGCTCACTGGAGTCTCACCATAGCACTATCTGGGGGGTCTGTTCCATGAGATTGCTTCAGAACTGCCAAATCATGATGTGCTTTTGGTACTTTAGTGACTAAATCTCCTTGTATCAAGTCCAAGAAAGAGCTGCCTTACATGAAATTCTGATCTGTAGCAAATAACATTACTGACTTCTCAGTGTGCTTTCCATTTTATGCCTGGTTAACTGAGGCACAGTAAAGCGAGGTGACTCGGTACTTCAGTTTCACATCTGTTCCAACCATCCACCCCAGGGTACCTTATCACCTGCCTGATTCTGCTCCCTACTTCTCCCTGATTAAGCATATTCCATAATGGAGCTAAGACCTGGACCCCTACACCTATGTCTTCCAGGATCTAGGCTCTCAGTCCATGGGAAAGTTAATCCATTTATTTTTGGACTTCTCCATCTTGCATCTAACCCAGTGGATTAGGTGTGTCCAAACTAGACCCTATATCTATCACTGGGTCTGGACTCCAGCTTCACAGCTTTTGCAGCAATCCACCCAGGTCATCTTACCATCTGCCTGCTACTACTAATCTGCTCCTCTCTACCAGGACTACCACCCTCCCCACCTGACCCGAAACTTGACCCTCCACACTGAATGTTCCAGAATCCAGAACCATCACATTTTATGTCAGCTGTCAGAGACCAACCTAGTTAAGCTCAGAAAGCTCATCAGCACTAAGTTGGCCACAAGACAATGAATGTTTTGGGGACATAGACACTAACATAACTGTCTTGAAGTATTACAGGTTTTGGTGGTGGGAAGGTCTAAGCAGATGACAACACGGTTTTTCAGAAGCACTCTGTGCACTTTCCACCAATGGAAATGGAAGAATTCTCCAAAAAATCCATCTATGTAAGTCCTTGAAGCTATCCTACTCCTAACCATGAACGCATACACATACTCATACAAACACCCACAGAATATTTTTTAAAAAGGTGATGATGGTTAAAACCATACTGAGTAATACTACTTCAAATAAGCCACCTAGATTCCAGACAAACTAAGAGATATTCTAGTCTACTTTATAACTGGTTTTTCACTTATTATTGTATAGGAGTGCGAATTTCTAAGGCCTTTTCAAACTCTAAAATCTGACTTGCATTCTTCATTTATACTGACCATTTATAGTCAAGTAACTTTGGCTCCTAATTAAAGAGAAAAAACATGATAAACATCCTCTATTTTATGTCCCTATCCCAAATAGTACCTGTGTGATGCACAAGGGGAGTTTTAAAAGAAGATGGACATAAAGCAACGTGTCTTTTATAGTGATGCATTTTAACTCGGAGAAAAGAGGCTCAAAAGCCTAAAACAAAATATTTTGGGGAGAGAAATGAGGAGAGCAGAGGTAACAACATAAAGTTACAACTAGGGTGGTTTCTGGGACCTTGGGTGCCACGGTATTGAGGCCATAGCAAAAAGAGTAAGGGTTTCCATTGGTGGACATTTGGAGAGCTCATTCTTGACCATACACCCAGCTCTCCCTAGCTTCTATCTCCTCATTAGGACCACAATCATCTTCACCCAAGAGCAAACTCATGGATGTAGTTCTGAAGGTCTTTACAAATGGCAAGCTTTCAGGTTGAATTTTTTTTACCTTTAATATATACAGGTAGGGATTCTCTCCTGTATTATCATGCGGAGGCCTGCTTGAATGAAACCAAGAGTACAGGGATGACGTAGAAGAACCTCTCCCTTAAACATGAGGAAGAGAAGTCAAGCCCAATTAGTGTGTAAAGTAGAAAAAATTTGGGCCAAATGAAACCTATAGACCTCAGAGGTCTCCACAGGCTCCAAAAATACCAAAAAACCTGTTATATTTTATCAGTGTGATTTGAAGAAATCTAGTTCAGCTAAAGATGGAAATGAAATCTATAGGTCTTGTGATTTATTTTATTAATCAGATAGTTAACAGATTGGTAGAATATTATAGTGAAAAGGTGAGAAGTACAAATTCTTTATCTATTTCTTCTTTACTTGAGTTGGTTTCTTTTGATAGTAAAGACCATGCTTCTCTTCAAAACTGCAACTCAAAATAGAATCTCAAGATCTTCTAGGATTAATCTAAATTCTAGGAAGAAGTGGACAGAATAGTCATTTCTGACTCCTCAGGCCAGTCTGAACTAGCAAGAGAAAAAAAAAAAGACTGACTTAGGTCCAAATAAAAGTATTTGAACAGTTTGCTTTGGAACTATCCTAGAGATAAAGGTCTGAAATAACCCATTGTTGGCGCGTGTTTGATAGGAGCTGTCCATTGGGATATGGAGGGTTTTCCTGTTGGTTGGTTCCTTAGGACACCATGGGCAAGCATCTGTCTCTAGTGAGTGTGTCTTTATGAAGGAAGGTGATCCATTGTAGAAAGTTTAGAGGAAGGTGACAATGATGGCAAAGAGCTTTGAGATTATGCAATGAAAGTACAGTACGAAAGAACTATGAGAGTTTAGCCTGGATTAGAGAAGATGTAGGGGAACTACAACAGCTGGCTTCAGGCATCTGAAGAGTGCTCAAGTAGAAGAGCGATCATTTAATTTGTTCTTCTTGGCTCCTGAAGGCAGAACTAGGGAAGCAAGTGCAAAAGGTCAGGTTTAGGCTAGGGATATGAAAAGCACCCTAACGAGAGAGATGTGCCTGACTGGAGAAGACTGGAAGACTGCCTAGGGAGGTCCTGGAGTCTGAGAGCAGAGTATGGATGAGTCCTTGTTGGGGATGCTATCAAAAAAGGTTGTTATCAGTTAGGCTGCTGTGTGGATCACATAAGATCATGTATTTGAAAGTGTGCTGAAGACTCTAAAGTATTATACAAATATGTTTCTCTAAGCGGTACTTTTTTTTCTTTTTTATACTTTCAGTTTCACTGATGTGTTTTATTTTTACATTATAAACATTTACAGATTACTCCCACTTCATAAGAGGTCTCATAAAGTTAAACAAAACAGAACAAAACAAAACCAAGACATTTTCCCCACCAGCTGCTCTCCTTGGATTTGGACTCTACCATCATCTTGTACCGGGAAATCTCTTTACCAGTAAAGCCATCATCTTGTGAGGCTGCATCTGTTTTGGGACTCAGGCCTCTTCAGTATTGTCAGGATCCTCTGCTCCCTTGATTGGAGGCCTGAAGGGTGGAGCCAAGAGGGCTCACCAAATATACTCTCAGTCTGGATGTCTCATCCCTTTTGAGCTTTCTTTCTATTAGATTGTAAGCTCCTTGAGGGTAGGGACTGTATTTCTTTTTCTTATTTGTATCTCCAACACTTAGCACAGTGACTGGTACCTATTAGGTACTTAATAAATGTTTACCGACCAACTGACAGTTAAGGAAAAAGTAATAATATAGTGATGTCTTCTTAAAGGTCATGCGGCACTTCAAATTTGTACACTGCCCACTCCCTCCCCTTAAAAAATTAATGGAAATTATTTCCTCTCTGTCCTACTGGCACCTCACTGGAAAAAAAAAAAACAAGAAAAGGAAAAAAACAAATTTCCTGAAACAAATATGCATACTTGGGCAAATCTGGATCAGTGTGTATTTGTTCTTTAAGTTTGTAGTCATTTCATATCTTACACACCAGAAAATGCTATCTGGGAGAACTTCTGGCACAGAGAGTGACACGAAAGGTACTGGCCAACCCCAGCTTCTGAGAAACACTGAAGGACTGATGAAACGGTGGGAGAGGAAACACACAGGGAATACTGCCAGCTCCTAGTCCAACCAGGCTGGAAGGTACTGAACCACTACACTTCGGCAATGGGTGAGGCCCAGGTCAGAGCTTCAGAAAGAGGCTATGGTATGTCTTGTTCTTGGCAGCTTTCTTGTCAAGGACCACAGTATGTGAGCAAGGACCAAGAAACAAGCACCTCAACAAAACTGTGGCAGGGCAGTGGCATTGGGACAACAGCAAGGCCAGGATCTGCTGTAATGTCACTGTAGGCCTGACAGCAATAGAAGATGTGACCTGGGCCTGGGCCATCCCATCCAAGACTGTGCAAGAGGGTAGAGCTGGTCTTAACACAGTCACAATCTAGACTTGAGGTAGAAGTTCTATCTTCAGTAAGCAAGCAGGAGAGCCCAAACTACAGTGAAGAAGTGTACACTCAGGGTCAACAGAATCTCAAGATAAAATGCTAGAAGAAAATATTTCAGCAATAATTATAAGCATAAACATAGAAAAATGAAATGAAACATCCACAAAGACTTCAAGAGTGGATGAAAGAGAAAAAGAAAGATATGAAACAAGAGATAAAGTATGAAATCAGAGCACTTTGGAAGAGAGAACATACAACCTAGAACACAGAATGGAAAGTACTATAGACCTGAAATGGAGCAAAATGAAATCAACGTTTCAATGATATAACAAGAAATATTTTTAAAATTTAAATATTTAATATTTTTTAAAATAAAAAAAAAACTAAAAATTAGAATTTGCATGGTCTTTTAACTATCAAAAGTAACCAACTTGAATAAAAAAGAAAAAGAATTATTGAAAATAATGATCTAACATTGGGGTATATTTCAAGAAATTATACAAGAAAACTGCCCTGAAATACTAAGAAAGTAAAGCAAAGTTAAAATAGAAAGAATCTGCAAGTCATTTCCTGAAAGAAACTCTAACCTGAATACATCCCAAAATGTCATAGTTAAAATCCAGAGCTGCTAGGCCAAATACCATAAAGCAGCAGAAAGAAACCACAACAAGGATCACAAGTCATTACAATTATGATAAGGCATATTCATTAAGGGCTTACTTTATGCTGGGTACCATGTGAAAAACAGGGTAAGAAAACTTGGAATATGACAAATCAAAAAGCAAAACTGCAACCAAGAATAATATTCTACAAAAGTGAATATAATCCTACAGGGTAGAAAATAGTCCTTTAATAGAAGAGATAAATTTTAAAAATTCCCAATGAGAAAAACAAGAGAAAAATGATAAAGTAAAAAACAATGGGGAAAAAAAGCATCCATCAACCGAAGAATGGCTGAACAAAGTATAGACTATGAACATAAGAAATATTACACTACAAAAATGAATTCATGAAAGATTCAGTAAAACTCAATTTTTTTCTTCAAAAAAAAATTTTTTTAGAGACAGACTACTATGAACCAATGAAAAGTGAAATGAGAAGAACCAGAACAATTTACATGATGACCACAATAATGTAGATGGAAAATAATTTTAAAAGACTTCAGAACTCTAATCAACACAAATAATAACTTCAGAAGAGGAATGGGAAAGCAGGCCTCAGGGTCATTCCTCTTGGCTGACAAGTGTTGCAGAATGGGACAAATATTGTCTGGAATGGCCAATGTTTGGATTTGTTTTGTTTAAGTATAAAGTTATTGGGGGAGGGTGCTGGAGTATGTGTGTGTGTGATTTTCTTGGATGGGGATATAAATAGGTTTGTTAATACCTTGATAATTTAATATATACTTAAAAAAATCTAAAGTAACATAACAGAAGTTATTTGTTCATGTGGAGCTCTCAGTTTTGTTCTTTGTATATTGAAATGTTTTATGTTTGCTGCTGATTATGTTAAAAAAAATAAAACTACATTCTGGAAGAGAGAAAGTTAGAAAGGCATTCAATATACCCAAGATTAACAAATATGCAAACTGACACTAAAACTATTTTGTTATCTTTAAAGCTTCATCAAAAATAAACAGTTCTTTTTTTCATCAAAGGTTCAATTGGCTGGTTTTGTCTACATCTTAAAAAAAAATACCAGCAGGTATCTTTCCTTTAAAAAATAAACATGCCAAAAGGTCTACGGTTTATTCCCTTTGCTATTTAAACCAACTTCCTAAAGACTGTATTCCGTCCTAGCTTAGGGCACAGAGTGTACCTCCTACAAGCCTGAACCACATTTGATTACTATAGATACAATTCAAGTATTCATCTGTTTAAATTTTCTTAATGGAAAAAAAAAGCACACAGTTCTTTGTAGTTCCATAAACTTAGAGCTGGAAGGGGGCCTTAGAAATCACTTGTGTAATTGTTTAGTGATGAAACCCAAGAAACATTTGATCAAATGTTTTTTTGTAGCAAATAGAGATAACCTTTGAGTTGAATTTAATACTAGAGAATGTCTGTAAATAGTTGTATGTTTAAGAAGGGAACAAGTTTCTCCTATTCAGATTTACTGAGCTCTCCACTCCCTGTAGGACATGGGTTAAGATGAGATTATATTCTTAATCATTAGGCAAAGGGACCAGGAAGAACTCCTGGAGTATTATAGGGCAATGTGGGGAGGGTTTATGCCACTCAGCAAGCGGCCTAGCAGCATTGGCAAAGAAATCAGCTGCCTTCCCTCATTTTGGTCTTTTCTCTAGAAATGAGCTGTGTTCTTTATAACTTTTATCACGTAGCGCCATCTGAAGAGAGAAACCAACAACTCTGAAACTGCAAAGTAGTTAATGAGTGGAACCATGGAAAACTACTGGCACTATGGAAGAAGCAGGTTGGCCTTGGGAATCAGGAGACCTGGGTTCTAATTTCACCTTGGACATTAACTTTGTCTTAAAGAGACCCAGCTTCCTCATTTGGAAATTTGAGATACTTTCATCTCACTGGACAATTAATCAACAAGCACCGATTAATAGCTATTAGGCGTGCCAGGCATTTTACTAAAGGCAACTGTCTGCTCTTAAGGAGATCCCAGTCTAATGAAGGAGACACATCAGAAAATAACTTGTGATCATAGTAGAGACAGAAAGATTAGGGGAGTGTGTGTGTGTGTGTGTGTGTGTGTGTGTGTGAGACAGACCTTTCTGGCAATCTGGTCAAGCCTCTGGATTCCTCAGAATAATGTTTTTAAATATATAGGACTACCATGCAAAACAATTATGTGGAAATAATCATATATACACGTTATATAAGTTTACTATACCTTCATAATTATACACATAATTATATATGCACACAACACGTGTGTGTGTGTGTGTGTGTGTGTGTGTGTGTGTGTGTAGCCAAGGGAGCAATCAAAGGAGAAGGCACCAAGTGGTTGGGGTAGGGGAAGTAACCAGGAAGGGCTTCCTATATAAAGTGAGGTTTAAAGCTGTCTTGAAGGAAGCCCAGTGGCACAGCTGGGTGGTAGGAGAATTTTAGACAGTTCTTGCACAGAAAACACACTGCAAATTTTTATTGGAGGTTGTTGCTGCTATTATTAGTAGCATTCATGTTGATGGCATCTATTAGCCAAGTTACAAACTTTCTGTCTCATCCACTCATACTTTAATGGAGGTGGGAGAGAAGACAATAGAACTTTAAGTTATACCTGGGAAGTGATGGAAGGAAAACAACCATTGTTTGTAGTTTTAAAACACGATCCTGAATAAAGCCTTTACATTGTTTCATCCCTTTACACTAAGATACTTTGAGTGTTTCGTGTTTTTTGAAATAGATATTGAGCTAGGTAGAGACACAGACTAGGTACTTATGGTAACGGACCTACCTATCTCATCAGGAAAGTGAATGAATGGAAAGGAGGCACACAAAAGGGATCCTTTCATAATATTATGGGATTTTATACACACACATACATACAAACGTATGCAGTATGTATATATACATATATATATATATCTCACAATATGAAGAGATGCAGAATGATGTGAGCAAAATTAGTGATACAATTACCACAACAATGCAAACGGAAAAATGGAAAAAGTGAAACTCAGTTTTCTGTCATTTTAACAGCCACACCTGGCCTGAGAGAAGAACCATGTTTAATGTCTCCCTCCCTGCAGCC
>JAQQSW010000384.1:0-14543 GCA_028646575.1 Pseudocheirus occidentalis | reverse complement strand
TTAAGGTCTGCGTGGGATGTGCTTGATGGAGAGGGCATACTCTGCTTTATCTTGTTGATAAGTAGACTGGGAATCCTAGTAAAATGCTTAGCTGCAAGCTCACCCAGACTTGATTCTCTTCAAAGGTTACATTGGTTTTGTTTTTTTTTTTAAACTTTGTGAAGCCTTGTGCAAATTATCACTGTGTCTGGACCCCTAATTTATCCCCAGAACCAAATTACTTACATTAGTATTTCTCTCTCTGGTCTCATAGACCAATATATCATTTACAGAGAGAGTTTATTCATTTGTATGAGAACAATTTTTAGTATAATATCCCTTTATTGTTTAAATTACCAAATTGTTAATTACCAAAATTCAATAAAGGGTGTTAAATACTAACCATGTGCAAGGAGCAAAGAAGCGTACTCTTAATCTTCCCTGTGTTCACTGTCTGTGATCTTGGAGGACAGACTCCGTTGAGATCCATTTCTGACAGCTTCTATTCTACATAGGACCCAGGGGGATAACGAGTATATTTAAAAAATATTTATTGAACTGACATTTGACCACTCCCCCCCCCCCCTCCAGCCCCAGGATTCTTGCTTATAAGTAAAGTTTCATGAGTACTATTCTTCATCAGAACCTGGAGAAAGCATAGATGGGGAAATGTCTAGCTGTGTCCATTACAGTAACACTTTTGGGTATTTAAATGTAAAACTTAAGGGGGCAGAGTGGTGCAGTGGACAGAGCTCTACATGTGAATTCAGAGGACCAGGGTTTTCCTGACATTTCTGCTTATAACCAGAGTAACCTTAATAAGCAACAGCAATGATAGTTGACACTCATATAGCGTTTACAACGTGGTACAATTGTTCGAAGGGCTTTGCAAATACCTCATTTGATGCTTATAACAGCCCTGGGAGACAGGTGCTCTTATTGTCCCCATTTTACAGATGAAGGCAGAGACAACTTGCCCAGAGTCACACATCTAGAAAGTGTCTGAGGCCAGATTTGAGCTCAGGTCTTCCTGACTTCAGGCCCACTGCCCTGTCTACTGAACCATGGAGCTGCTCCAAGCAAGACGCTTACATTCTCTGACCCTTAGTTTTCTCCTCTCAGAAATTAGTTGATTGGACACAGATGAGTAGGTTGAGTTCAGAAGGCCTCCAAAGGTCCCTTTTAACTTAAAATCTATGACCTGATGATGTGAATGAGCGAATTTGACTAGACAAAAGTTCTGTAAGACTAATAAATGGTTAGAAACACAGGAGATAGAAGATGCTATGGGACCTTAATTATTTATATATTATAAATGTATTATATATGTATAGATTTTATTATGTTATATATAAATATATAATACATATTATAAATAATTATAATTAATTTTAGGACCTTAAGTTTTGCAAAGATATAAAAACTTTGTATGTATACATACACACATGCATGCACACACTCACATACATGCATGCATACATACAATGTGTTTCTCACAATAACCCTGGGAGGTAGGTGCTATTATTGTCTACATTTTACAAATGAGGAGACTGAGAGGCAGACAAAGGTTAAGGGCCTTTCTAGGGTCACACAACCGGTGAAGAGTTTGAGGCTCTATTTGAATTCCATTTCCCCGATTATAAGTTCAATGACCCATTACATCACCTAAATGTCAGATAAACAATTTCAGTTAGTACTTTTAAAGGGAAAAAATCCTAATTGTTTTGTTAAATGGTGGACTCTGTTAACTGGGGGGGAAAAAACCACAACTTTGCAGCAAATTTATATAATAAAAGCCTGAATTGATATGAATATATGAAGGAAAAAAGATATGAACAGTTCTCAAAACAAGAAAAGCAAACTATTATCAACCATATAAAAAAATTCTCCAGATTTTAATTTAATAAGAGATTCAAATTAAAAAAAAATCTGAAGTTGCTTCTCACGTCTATCAGATTGGTAAATGAGACAAAAAGGCATAATGACAGTTGTCAGAGGAGCCATAGGATAACAGGCAGTCCAAAACACTGTTGTGGTGTCACGAAGTGGTCCTACCGTTCTGCAACGCAGTTTGTAACTAACTATGCCTTTCATGGTCTTTAGTGAGTTCCAAAGTTTCCCTTGACTCAGCAAAATCACTACTAAGCTTATCCCACAAAGAGATCAAAGAGGAAGAATGTGTCTATGTGCACAAAAAAATATTTTTTATTATTTTTATTAAAGTGAAGAACTAGGGGGAAAAAAAAGGGCCAACCATGACTGAATAACTATGGTATGTGAATGCAATGGAATATTATTATGCAGTAAGAATAAGGAAAAAAAATGGATTCACAGAAACCTAAGAAAATTCATTGTTATAAAATGAAGTGAGAAAAATTTATACAATGCAGCATTGTCAAGGAAAACAACTATGAAAGGCTTAAGAACTCCGATCAGTATGGCAACCATGACTTAAGAAGGCTATTAATGAATCATATTTTCGACTTTTTGCAGAATGAGATAGATATATGAAGCCAGTGAATGAATTTGTTTTGCTTATCTATTATCAGGAAGGGTGTGTGTGTGTGTGTGTGTGTGTGTGTGTGTGAACTTAGATCAAAGGGGGAGTTTTTTAAAGATTAAAAAAAATCCAATGAAAAAATTTTTTAAATAGAAGAAATTCAGGAGGAAGTTCAGAAAGGGACACATAAATAAATCAGTGTGAGAACTACCAAGTTAAATTTTATATGTACTATTTAAAAAAATCAAACTGTACCCACTCAATGTGATATAATTAATTGCTCTCCTTTTTTTTTGGATAACAAAATACTAGTATTTGATGTTTGTTAATTTCATAATAAAAAAATTTAAATAAAATGATAGACACTCTCTTGGATCATGACCAACTCTTCTTTTAAGAGATAAGGTTGTCAAAATGTCTAATAAAATGATTGTAATTGCCCAAAAGTCTAATCAGTCAAAAGCAATCTATGAGTAGCCTTGTGGAAAGCTATAGTGCATCCCTACGTGGAGTTCCGGACAATATACATTGAAGAATGAAACCATAGGGTTAGAGAATAGAATGCAGAATGACTGAGGAGGAACTACCACTTCTGTAGTAAGTCAATTAGGGATTTTTTTAGATTGTAAACTCCTTGAGGGTAGGGACTGTCATTTGCCTCTTTTTGTATGTCCAGTACTTAGCACTGTACCTGGCACACAGGAGAGACTTCATAAATATTTATTGATTAGTTGAAGAAAGACTAAAGCTTAGCATGAAGTCTGTGAAATGTAGGGTATCCTGGATAGGGTAAGTGCTGACTTGTTTGCCAAATTCCAGACCACTAGAATTAAAGCTTGCATAGCCCTTAAGGCATGAAGTTCTAATTTACATAGTGAGTAGTAAACATACATAATTTGGTGTGCAGAATGGTTGCAGATATGGAGAATGTAAATAGGTTTAGGAAGGTTTACGTTAATTCAAAGCCAAGGAATCTAAGTAAATTACTAAGGTCTTTTAACCTTTGAGGACTCTGTCCTGAAAGACAGTTGTCCTTCTGTCCCCTAAAATGCCTTTCATCATGAACAACACAGTTCTTCCCTATTTTTCATGTTAAAAATGACTATTCGACTCAGAATGAAAAATATGAGGAATGTAATGAAATATGGAAGGATATAAATTATGAAAAATTAAAAAATAAAATTGGAAGATCAGTATGCACAGTAATAATATAGCACAGGAATTAAGTTCCTGGAGAGGAAGGGCTGTCTTTTGCTTTTTTTTATATCCCCAATGTGCCTAACACATAGTAGGCACTTAATAACTATTTATTGATTGATCGATCAATATGTGTGTCAGTCTCAATCAGATCTCATACAAGTGAGATTTCTAGTTAAAATGGCAATATAATAGGTCATAGATACCCTTCTCTCATACGCATACCCCTGTTTATATCTGTAAAGGACCCCAGAAAGGCCACTGATAATACCAAAAAGATATAAGCTCTTCCATCCATATCAACACTGCACCAGAAACTAAGGGGTCTGACTAGGAAAACTGTGAACTGAGGCATATGTGGAACCCGGAAGAAGTAGAAAGAGGGATTTTGGGTTTTGTGTTTTTTTGTTTTTTGCTTTTTGGAGGGCAGTTGGGGTTAAGTGACTTGCCCAAAGCCACAGGGCTGGCTAGTTTTTGTGTCAAGTATCTGAGGCCAGATTAGAACTCAGGACCTCCTGACTCCAGGGCCAGTGCCTATTCACTAGGCCACCTAGCCACCCAGAAAGAGGGATTTTTCAAGGAAACCAGCATGAATTTTGATAATCGGGTATGTTATTGCGATTTAAGATCCTCCTACCCATTAATAGACCTCAGGAGGAGCCCTTTAAAGGAAGCTTGCTAAGGAGAGGCTTGCTTGTAAGAAGGCTTTCACACCTTTTGGTAATTTCTAATTAGACACTAAGTCACAAAGGTTGTGATGCCTTCTGACTCTGAGAAGTATACGTATATATACTCTGGTTGGTATTTTGCTTTGGAGGTTCACTTATGAGAAGGATCTATTGGCTCCCTGGTTGAAATTCTGAGTGACTGGATATTCAGAGCTCCCTGATTGCTCACAGGTAAAGGGCTCTCTCAGACCAGGGATGTATGTAAAGTATATAGTGGATTCAGACAGTCAGAGCCCTGTCTGTTGGTTGCTATTTCTCTACTTGTATTTTCTCTGAAGTTCAGGGTGACTTTTCCCTTGTACTAGTCAATGTAACTTTAAACAGATTGTTGACCCCTTAAACAGACCACATTAGCAAACCCAGAAGAGAACAGCCCCACAACAGCTGCAACAAGCAAAGCCTCAGAAGAAAAAAAACAATGGCTCAGCCAGCCACATGGACTGCAAGAGTAGCTAGAAGATGGGAAGCAGGCGGTAAAAAAAAAAAATGAAATTATAAATGAAATGAGAGGTTGGAAGGAGAAATTTTAAAGGAGACTCAGTAGCTTAGATCAGAATATGGAAAACTTTGCCTAAGTACTGCCCTTCCTGAAAAATAGAGTGGAGCAAACAATACAGTTTCTGGTGAGATAGCAAGAAACGTAGCAAAGTCAGTAAGTTGAAAGATTTAAGAAGAAAAAACTGAGCTGGAAAATATGTGGGACAGTCCAGATTCTCTAACAACCATGACCAAAAAAAAAACCTGTGTTAAAGGAAGTTTTTTGTCTTATTTTTAAAATTTCAAATTATCTATAAACGAAAGGTCAGTTAGTTTGACTCCTGCTTAAAGTTAAATTCAGATTTTTTTTTTTAAGTGGCAATCAAGTTGCCTTACACAACTGATGCGTTCAAATGGACTGATTTGTTAGAAGTGAAAAACTGCTCGTGTCGCAAGGGAAAAAACAGGCCTTCAAATAATAAAAACAAGCCCTAGCTAATTGAGTTAATCAGATTCTTTGTTTTGTCAGAAAAAGTAACAACTGAGATAAGCATCATGTTTTTCCAAATGTTCCTACTTTATGATCTGAGTTGGTTTTAGCATACTTGCCCTGCCGTGCTTGCACGATTTTACATTTCTGGTACCGTGATTGTGATTGATGTTGTTATTGTTGCTTTTAATGATAAATACATGTTTTCAGTCCCAGCTATAAACATAGTTCTGTAAAAGATCTTAATTAGACCATATTGTTGTTCAGTTGGGAAAGTTCCCATATTATTAATACTCTTTTTTCCCCCCCATCATTAACTCCAGCATAGGATTCCCAGGCAATGGGGGGGAAAGTCATCATGGCATCTCACCGTTGAAAGAGATTCCAGGGGCCATCCCATCCAGCCCATACTTTAACAAGAATCCCTCTACATCGCAGTGAGATAACCAGAAACCTTTGTTTGAGGACTGTTAGTGAGAAGAGGAACCCACTAGTTTCTGAAGCAGTTCATTCCATTTTTTGATGAATATTAGCACGTTCTTTCAGTACAGGTAGGTGGCACAGCGGATAGAGTGCCAAGCCTAGAGTCAGGAAATCTCACCTTCCTGAGCTCAAATTTGGCCTCACAGACTTACTAGCTGTGAGAACCTGAGCAAGTCACTTAACCTTGTTTGCCTCAGTTTCCTCATCTGTCAAATGAACTGGAGAAGGAAATGGCAAATTACGCCATTTATCTGCCAAGAAAACCCCAGATGGGGTCACCAAGTGTCAGACACGACTGAAACAGCTGTGGACAACAATGCTTAGTGGTTTCTAACTATAATTCCTTGCCAAACTGGACATATCTAATTCCTCTTCCATATGGTAGCCCTTTAAATTCTAGAAGAGAGCTATCATATCCCCTCAGATTCTTCTCTTTTTATGACTAAATATCTCCGTTTCCTTCAACAGTAGTGCTTCATAGGGCATAAATTCAAGTCCCCTCACTATCTTTATCTCCCTCCTTTGGGACCCCATCTAGTTCATCATTATCCTTTCCAAAATATGACTTAATGGACTTAATACAGTCCTCTAAATGCAGTCTAATCAGGGCTTCTTTGCTTGTGGTTGGGTGGCTCTTTGTCCAGATTTAGATTTGAGACAGATTAAACTAAAACTTGTGATTATTGGACCACTGATCTACCAAACTCCTCTGATCTAGCCAGGAAACAAGAGCCAGAGTTTCTATTCATGATAGACAGCGATTTCTCTTTAAAATCTTAGAATTTCAGTATAAGAACTTTTTCTTTTTGGTCACTTTTGAGACAACTTTATGTGTTTGCCCCAGTATACCATAATACATTACTTTCAAAGGTAGGAGTTGAAGGTTTAATTTAACATAAAGGGGTAGCCAGGTGTTAAGAGGGAAGTCAACTCTCTTTCCCCTCATCTCCAGAATTGTGACTACGAATGGCAGATCATGTGCCTACTGGCAGATTCAATCAAGTGTATCTAGATAGCATTTCTTTGAAAGTACTTCTGCATAAAATAAAAACACCCTCCAAATTAATAATATTTTAAGTGTGAACCCAGTGAAATAAGGAGTAATGTGAATCACCAACATAGTTTCATTCAGTAGGTAATCACTGTTCAGTTCTTATGGCATTTCCTTGTTTTTTGGATTCATTATTTTCCTTAAGGTCTACACCTGTCTTTGTTTTGATTTGAAGAACCCAGGAATGATAGTAGTAAGCTTGCATGCCTTTCCCAGCTCAGCTAACTCAGTTTCATAGTAATGGAATGCCAAGGGGCAACTAGCCACATATATTATCCAGAAACTTTTTTTGATATTTAATTTCAATCTCTTCCCACACCAGAAGAGTTATCAGAATTATAAATGAGAATCTCTTATCCACATCTCTTTCCTCCTTCACATCCTTTATTTAAGGTGCTACAGAATTGGGAACCAGAACTCGAGGAAGAGATGGGGCAAAAGTAGCAGCAACCAAGGGGGAGTATATACATAAACAGAGTCATCCTCTAATTGACAAGTGGGAGTTTTCAGGCCTTTTTACTTGAGAATGGATTTTTCTTTGCCTCTTGACTTCATGTAGTCATAAAAAAAAAAATTATTCCAGGAGGTAGACTACCAAAGAGAAAAGCATTTTGTAACCTGCACACTGGTATCCCGATGGGTAGTAGCACAGTGCTTCCCAATCTGCTGGCTTCACACTTGGGATGGTTTTGCAGAGTGTGGAGTCATTGCTTTGTCAACAGCCATCATTGGTGGCATTTGTAGACTGTAGCCTCTCTAAATACAGGAAGCTGTTCAGCTTTACTTCCTAGACCCTCCACTTCCATTGTTTCCCTCCTACGCAGAGACAACAGCAGGAAAGGGGTCCTTGTGCCACCATTTGGTGCTGACATTAATAAAATGTGATACTAATGGGTGAGTGATGGGAGAAGAGAGTGGTGGTAAGTGGCTTTGAAAGATGGGAAGATGAAGAGGGCAACGCTGGTTTTTTCCTACGTCCATTTCCTTATAAGATAAGCTTTCGTTTTTCTCATCAGGAGTGTGTTGTCAGAGGTCACAGATATTTCAGTGACAACCAACAAGAAAGGTTTGTTCAGTGGCAGAGGAAGGAAAATAGCCTTCCCTCTCATGAATAGAAGAATGATTATAGGACTGGAGGACTGAGTCCATTTGAATCTACTGGAGAAGAGGGCCTTCTTGTATGATCAATCAGTTAGACAACTAAATTAATGAAGATGTCCTGTAGAACCGATCATTCATACCTCTTATCCTACCCAGGTTAAATACTCCATCAGAGTATAAATTTTCAGTTACTGGAATTGCTTTAGGTTAGTTAAGTCCAATGATTTACTCTCTTGTCATGATACTTTTTAATTTCCATTATACTCAGCTAGCTGTTATATTTTCTAATTCAGATGTGAAATACAGCCAGCAGTGCAACCGGCGTCATTAAAATGTCATTAGGAAGCACTTCACAAAATAAATTAAAATGCAGCTGAACAGAGATAATGGTAATATGTGGTTTTCCAAGTTGATGTGCTGCCTGAAAGGATCCTTACACACATTTGAGTGGCTTCTATTTCTCCTTGAGTTTGACACCACTGCTCAAATTCACATAACATAAGCAATGAGAATAAAGGTCCCCAGTCCCACCTCTCCTTCTTCTGAATAGAAATGAACTCCTCACATTTAGAGCTCATTAATCATTACCAACAAGAGCTGTCAGCATCTCCCCCAAAGTGAGAAAAATCCGTGTTTTTAATACAGACAGCTTATGTAAGCCTTAAGTTTTGATGATGGAGTCATAGATTGAGAGTGGGGGAGGGTCTTAGAGGCCAGCTAAGGTCCCCACATCCTTTTCACGTGATAGTTGGAGGGTTAAGGTCTAGGGAGAGTAAATGACTTGTTCAGAGTCACACAGCCAGTTATATGTCAAAGGTGGGCCTTGAACACATTTTTCTGGACTGTAAAGCCAGAATTTTATTTACTACCTAATTAAGGAACTTTTTTTTTATTAGTTTTAAATTTGGGCTTAGGTTTATAACCCAAGTTCCCACATTACATTATTGAGTATTGGATTCCTCTATTTTATAGAGCCAATGGAATTTTTTTATATTATGGTTTTATTAAGTTTATTTATAATCTCTACTCTTATTTGGCCAACATGGACTTAAATTCTTCCTGAAAACCTATATGGATTTCAGAGGTTTGTGGAAAATTAAAGGGATATAAAACATTAAGAAACTCCACTCAGTGAGCATGTTTACCTAAATGTGTCATCAGAGTTCTCAGTTTTCTTGTTCGAAGACGGGGTTGGGACAGACTGACTCACGGTGCAGATTGATAGAATGCAAACACATTCAGAATTTTTTTGGCGAGACTAATGCAATGAAAACAGTTCTCTGACTTTTCAACAGTGAAGTGGGCTTCATTCCTTTAATAAATCTTCCTATTGAGGTCTTTGAAAGTAAACAAATACATGTCTTCACAGTTCTCTCGTGGGCCTAAGTGGCAGTTCCTTAATGTTGTATCTGTGATAAACCATGATGCAAAACAAAAAAGCAAGCAACAAAACGTTTAGAACAGCTGAAATGCTTTTGTAGCAAGGTCTACCACCCTATAGTTCTGTCCTTGGAAAAGACACTGAACTGGGAGATGAAAGAAATGAATTCTTGTCCTGGTTCTGCCCCTGGCATAGATAACACGAGTCATTCCTGTTCTCTGGGCTTCATTTTTCTCCCTTGTCAAATGAAAGGCTCAGTCCCTTCCAGCATTGGCATGTGGTGATTTGAAGTGGCCACCGTGCAATAGGAAAATGGCAAGGATGTGTATGCCCAGTTTGACTAATGGCAGTTAGTTAATAGAACTGATCATATTTTTTAGGGTCCCCCAGCATCCTTATACTAGGACTTTAGTCTCCATAGACCATGTTCTCAAAGGAAAGTTACCTAAGTAGCCGGCTACTTCACGTGAAGTTATAGGAAGTGAAATTTCTTCTTGGCAGAGCTGAAGTATATGTATAGTTAAATAAATAGAGATACTCCTGTTCTTTCTTTTTGGAAGGAGGGCTTCCCTTCATTGCCATTTGTTCTCCAGCTGCCGTAATTAGCCAATTTGGGGCCAGGAGAAAGATTCTTTGGCACATTACACACCCACACTTCCCTTCCCAGGATTTAGGATAGAATGAGATTCATTTTTTCCATTTACTGTTAAGTGCCAATACCAACACCCCCCCATACCATTTTTTCTTTAATGTGAACCATTATCTGAATCAACCCAGTGCTTCTAATTTATCATTAAAATGGTAGCCCAGTATTAAAGGATCCTGTCCCTTATTGTATTTTGCTTGACTAGATATTATTAGTCATGTTAGTATTTAGTACATTGCTTTGACATTATATGCACACACTACTTATTAGGGATGGTCATCATTTAAATTGTTAAACAAGGCACCTGTCTTTGCTGTTAGCATTAACAGGGTACTACTTAACCTCCTAGATTATCCCAGATCTCTGTTCTTTGTTCTTTCTCTTCTCGGTAAATAAGCACCTGTCCCTCGCTCTCTCCTTCTTTAGTATCCCCACCTACCATTTCCCTGGGGCCTGTTCCTTGGTTACAGACCAAAAATATCATCTATCACTAAGAAGCCCTTCACACAGTACCCCAGGGACCCTCTCATACACACTTTGGATTATATAACTAACCCATTTCATCTCATTATAGAAACTTAGTTCAATCAGTCTTTATCATAGCTGACAAAGTACTGACAAGGTATTGAACCAGATATACTGGAGAGAGAATATAAGAGCAGACTGCCAAAGGTGATCCTCTAATCAGAGTTTATTTGGGATGCTGAAGGAGTAATTGAATTTCTGTATTTAGATGTTTTCTCCCCTTGCCAGACAAGAGGAAAAGAGTGAGATGAACCAGGGGGGGTTGTTGGCCAGATAAAAGACATGGCTTTAAAAGTCACAAAGTAGGAAGTGCTTTGAGATTGGCTCTTTAGAGTTTCATACTTCGTGTACAAAAAGCATTATAGAGATATTAATTTCCCTGAAAGCTCACGAGTCTAGTCCTTTGTGGGTTCGTGTATTAGTTATATTGATCCATATATGATCTTTTATTGATTTCTTTTGTTATCAAGAAAATATTTTATTGATTTCTTTTGTTATCAAGAAAATAATATAGATTGTGTGGGCATGCTTGTTTTACAATTTCAACCAAAAATCTGTTTAATTACAATAAATGATAAATGTTTTAAGCCCTCATTCTGAATCTGTGATCTACAATTTAGTTTTACTAAAAGAATTATCTACGCCACTTTCTTTCTGAAAGTATTATTTGATGGGAACATACAACAATTAACAAATACACAGCTTATATTCCAAATGCATCTTTAAACAGTGGCTGGTGCTTTAGACCTTGCTCCTTCACTTAATAAAATTGTAACAAACTTTGAAATTATTTTCAAGGACCCACTTGTATGTAGTGCCATAAACTCTCTCTATATTATACATGCTATGGATCATGATCAAATTCTATAGGAGCTCTTCTCTTTAGAATTTTATTTCTAATAAACAGTTTTGATTCATTTTAAAGATCATTTTTTACTCTTCATCAGGTCTGCTGTGTAGACAGATGCAATTTATTATCGTACTAGAGAAATGGGTGCTGCTAGGTTAAATTCTGTCTCTGTAAATGAACTTGCTTTGTTAAGGATAGTTTGTACTTCTTCAAGGAAAAGAACCAGTTAAATTACAAAATCCAGGATCTGTGGACCTAGACCAGAACATTTTATCTCACGGCTGCAACTGCTGTTTGTAATCTTCTTGTTTTCGTGTGTTTACGTTACTGAAAATGTTTTTCTGCTCTGTTTTGGGAGAGAGTGGGCTAGAGCTGCAAGACAACCCTTCAGAGTTTACAGAGTGTCCTAGTGAAGATCTTGCCAGTTGGGTCACCAGCAGTGTCCACAAACTAGTCTTAAAATCACCTTAGCCTTTATTTAAAAAAACAAAAAACAAAAAACCATAGTTGTGAAAATTATTTTGTTAAGTTTTGTTCTTGGTTCAGTTTTTGTAGTTATCTTTGTATAATATCAATGCAAACCATACATGGCACTTGAAATTAGTAGGATTTTGGAATGGGAATTTAATCTTCAAAAGCTTTTTTCTGTTCATTTTTGGAAGTAGAATTTCCTTTAGCAAAGTAGTTATTTGAAATGTTTCCTTTTGTAAGAGCAGTTAATTAAAATGATGTCTACAGTCACTCATGTGCTCTTTTTTCTGTCAAAAAATAAAATAAAATTATAACTTATATCATGGCCTAAAAAAAAAAAAGTGGAATTCTGGAAAAGGTTTAAGAACTTAGTTCTAGAAATATTTAAGGGTAGAATCAAATCTGATACTTATTGGCCATTTCTCCTCTGTGTGACTGGGGTGTACAAATAAATAACTAATATACTTTTAATATACTTTATCCCTCTATAGTTCTTCCTACCAAATGTAAACAATCTATCTCTGTCATCTTCAAAAAGTACTTAATAAATACACCTGCAATCACAACTAGCTTCCCCCTGCCCATTTTTGGTGAAGGTCGTGATAGAATTGTTTGTATGAGGAGGTTCCCATTTTAGGTATCCAGATCAACAGCCTGACCTTCCTCCATTCCTGAGGATAGTTAATCATCTCTTTACTCAGCATAGAGAAGAGCAGGGAAAAGAACATGAGTAACGTTGCAGGATTCTTTGAGGCAAGTGGGGTGTAGTGGGATGATCTGGAATCTTCGGGAGGCAATAGAATGCAAAATAGTATGCTTTCTGGATGAGAGGGCCAGGAGTGGGGAACCCGTGACCTCGAGACCCTGTGTGACCTTCTAGGTCCTTGGGTGCAACCGTTTGACCAATCCGAGTTTTACAAAACAAATCCTTTAATTAATTAATTAATTAATTAATTAATATTATATTTATTTATATTATTTATGTTTATTAATCCTTTTCTTAAAAGGATTGGTTCTGTGAAGTTTGGATTCAGTCAGAAGCATGCACTTAAAGACTTAGCAGGCTACATGTGGCCTCAAAGCCACAGGTTTCCCACCCCTGGTAGGCCTTCAGCATTGAAGGTTACCTAGTACCCTTTATACTTGAGCTACATTTTGATAACTTTTAGTATTGGGAAAATTCTTTAACCAATGTAAATCCCATTGATTGCAGTCCCAGAAACATATTTCCCCTTATATTTCTCTCAGAGTTTTTTTGCTGATGGATTGGTGTCTTAATTTTGCCTTTGTTGCTTTGATCGATGTCAAAGGGAGAGACAAGTGTGATATAGTAGAAGAATAAAGAACTTGGAGTCGCATCGGTGTCCAGTTAGAATTCTGGCCCCGTCACTTACCACTTATAAAACCATGAACAAATCATTTAACCTCTTTGATTTCGTTTTCCTTATTTGTCAAACGAGGAGCTCAAACAGGATGATCTCTGGGGTCCTTTTCAGCCCTAGAGCTATGATGCTGGGCAAGATTGCTTTGAGGTACATGCTCCACCAATATTGACTGCAGCCCCTGCATTCCTTCTCATGTGTGTGAAGCATTAAGAATGTTCCTTTTAATTTCTCTCTCTGGCATTTTCACACATGAGAATTTCCTATTTCTCATTATGATTGTTGACAAATTTCTTGTAACTTCTATTGGGGAATAGAAGAACGTAGTATTTATCTTAAGCCTTGTATTTCCCAATGATCTAAGTTAATACAAACTGTCAACAGAAATTCCTTTAAAAGATACAATTAACTGTTCTCATTCAACAAGGAATCAGGAATACCAACGGGGGAATAAAGTTATTTAACATGCTGCAAGTGTTGGGAAAGGTCTGAGGTCTTGTGTTTCATCATTTGTGTCAGATTGGTTTGCTGTTAACTATCTTGTTAAAATATGCTTGTATTTGGAGTTCAGTTGAATTTTTTGCCCATAGTAATTTGTACTTTGAAAATTTTGTTCTTTAAAATCTTACCTAGATGGTCAAGCCAAAGTGTAAAACTTAACCAGCTGGTCATATCTGAGTTCTTATAGTTGTTCTTGGGTCAGAAGGTTTCATGGTGGTGTTACCAACGTTTCATTATAAAAACTGCAAATTGTATTAGATTCTTAAAGGTTCTTCCTGAAACTGGAAGTGGAATGTAAATGCTTACATGAGCATTTACCCTGCAAGTTGCTTTAACAATCCAAAAGAAAACCAGCCTTTAGACAGCACATGGAACCAGAAGAGAGAAGCAAAATGATTTGCAAAGTTAAATGGAAAGGCAGTAGGGTTTGGGCTGACATATAGAAGATTGCAAAGTCTTAGTCTTGGAAGGAATACATTTCTTGGATCTTTTCAGATCATTCACCTTTGGCCAGCCCCAGAAGATAATTGGTTTTTTCCAGTACATGCTATCTGAAGATGTTGCTTCTTCTGATTTGCCTCTACTTTGTTATTGTTCTAAGACTGCTTTTCTTAGAATTAAAGGAAAAATTCAAGCACAACCCATTCTTAAATTCCAGTTTTTGTTATTGTTTGTTTTTTTCTTAAACTTTATTTATCTTACATATGATTGTAAACAGTAAGGACTGTTGAGAATGAACCATTTTATTCTTCTGAAAGAATGTCACAGATTTCCCTACCTC
>JAQQSW010000383.1:0-37393 GCA_028646575.1 Pseudocheirus occidentalis | reverse complement strand
TAAAGTTCTGCAAGACCTGCAACTAGGAATTAAGATATACAGGGGCTGGGATTGGGAGACACTCCCTGCCCTACCAGAAAGTAAGAGAGCAGAGGAGGGGAGGGGCTTTACAGTGGGATTGCTGTTTTAGGGTTGGGGCAGGGGCAAGACAGGGAGAAAATTTGTAATTCAAAAATGTCATGAAAATGAATGATGTAAACAAGAAAATAAATTTTTAAAAATTAAAAAAAAAAAGAAACTGAAAAAAAAATGTGCCAAGTAAACATCTTTTCCCCTCCAGAGAGCCACTGTTAAACATTTACCAAACACCCCTGCCTATAACACAGGGACTTTCCAGAGACAATGTTTCCAGGGACATCTAATGTAGGCCAAGGATATTTTCTCAGGCAGAATGGCCCTGTGGCATGGAGCTCAGATCCTGTCCTGTCAAATGCTAGAGCTGTGAGAGGTGGCTCTATTGGTCTTACTTACTTGCTCAAGAAGGTAACACTGCACACTGATTTCAGGACTCTGGGTGCCCAGACGGGACAGTCGGATTTAATTTGTTTGTAAAAGAAAATGATTGTTTCCTTACTAAGAGGATGAAGGGACTACTTAGCTAATCAAGAATTCTGGATCCTTCCACAGTGAGCAACAGCAGCAGAATTCGGGGGCCCTCAAAGGATCCAAAGAACTATTACAGCCAAGCACCATGGAGAGAGGTGGAAAGTTTTGCTCTAGGTCCTGCCACTAATCCCTGATAGGAGCAAGTAGATGGTACAGTGGCTAGAACACTGGGCCTGAAGTCAGGAAAAAACAGAGTTCAAACCTAATCTTAGACATGTCCTAGCTATGTGACCCTGGGCAAGTCACTTATCCCCGTTTGCCTCAGTTTCCTCATATGTAAAATGATCTGGAGAAAGAAATGGCAAACCTTTCCAGTATCTTTGTCAAGAAAACCACAAATGGGTTCACAAAGAATGGGACACAACTGAAAGGACTGGACAACAACAACAACTTATCCCTGATAACTCATCTTAAAACACTTCCCCACTACGGAGAGGAAGAGGAGAAAGTCTGGCGTGCTTCCTCTATCTGTCCAACATCTCTGCCTTGGGTCTCAATATGCAGAAAACCTTTTTATGTTCCTATCTCTCTAGTAATCTAACAACTATAAAAATGGAAAGCAATAATGAATACAATATGGAGGAGAATAGGAAAGGATGAGACAAGAAGTTGGTGATGTAAATATACCTTTCCTCCTGGAAAATCTCCAGATGTTGCCTGATGGTCATTCATCATTTCTTCAACTAATAGCAAGCAAAATAAGATTACAATGCAATGGGTTTAAGAAGGAACAAAGAAAAATGCAATATTCTAAATACATCTAGGATGCTTTTCATGCTGAAAATCTGGTTTGTTTGTTTTTTTGGAGGGTGGAAGGCAGGGCATTTGGGGTTAAATGATTTGCCCAAGGTCAGACAGGTTGTAAAGTGTGTCAAATGTCTGAGGCCAAATTTGAACCCGGGTCCTCCTGACTCCAGGGCCGGTGTTCTATTCATTGTGCCACCTAGCTGCCCCACCATATCTTATCTTAGGCCAAGAACTCACTTCTAGCATCTGCAGGTCCATATTGACCCTAGACATTATCCATCTTTCAGGGTTGATGTTTGAATAATGACAATTATAAAAAAAGAAAAAGATACTGTCTTTTTCTCATCCATGTTACTAAAAGAAATTAAAGGGTTTTTTTAAATAACTCCTACCATGAGTGCTAAATATCTGAGTTGTTGTTTGGAAAAATAAAACACAACCAAGCAAAAAACCCTTGCTTTCTAATTCTTTGTAATAACACTATGCTTCTCTTGTATAGACTTGTCTTGGTTGGGGCAGCAGATATAAATGCTTAAAGATTCAGTCAAAAGACCTTAGACCTGACCTGAGTTCTCAGAGGAAGTAACTTAATAAGGAATTTCTAAAAATGCCATTTGAGTGAATGATTTTGTGAGCAACCATCAATACCTAAATTTAAAATGAGACTTATAAGGAGCAGCTAGGTGGCACAGTGAATAGAGCACAGGCCCTGGAGTCAGGAGGACCTGAGTTCAAATCTGGCCTCAGACACTTAACACTTACTATCCATGTGACCTTGGGCAAGTCACTTAACCCCAATTGCCCTGCCCCCCCTCCAAAAAAATGAGATTTATATTCATCTTTGTGTACCCTGAATTGCCTTGAACATAGCAGCAGCTCAGTAAATATCTGTCAGGTTTAACTAAATTGTATTAGGTCAGTGGTTCTCAACCTTCCTAATGCTGGGACCCTTTAATAGTCATATGTGGGCATGTCTACATGTGGGCAGATCTGCCTAGAGACAGATAGAGGAGGTTCCTAAGACCATTGGAAACGTGTGTTTTCCGATGGTCTTAGGTGACCCCTGTGAAAGGGTCGGTTAACCCCAAAGGGGTTGCGACCCACAGGTTGAGGACCACTGTGGTTAAAATATAAAAACCTGGACTGACAAAACAGGGGCAAATGCCCTCTCAGATAAAATAGAAACTCTCTGTTCATCATTTAAATCCCTTAAAAACCTGGCTCCAATCTCCCCTTTTGGTCTTAAATGCTATTACCCTTCACACACAAGAATAGCCTTGTTGCTAGTCTATACCCACAACTCAAGATCTACCACCTCCAGACCTTTGTATGAGCTGTCCTAGGATGCTCTCCCTTCTCATTTCTGACTTCTTTTTCCTTCAAACTCACCTTAATCACCAGTTACTATATGATGTTTTTCCTGATTTCCCAAGCTAATCTGCTTATGCCCTCCCAAATTTCTTTGTATTTATTCTGTATATATTTTGTGTATATTTACTTATACATATGCTGTTCTCCCCAATTCTCCCAATATAACATAAACTTCTTGAAGGCAAGTACTGTTTCATGTTTGCCTTTGTAGCCCTAGTACCTAACACATATGTATTAGGCACTTAACAAATGCTTGTTGTTGATTTATGATGGGATTCCTTTAACATTACCTTGGCTTTTGTTTAGGGTATGATGTACAGCCCTGGAATCTGCATGGTGTCCCTTTGCTTGGAAGCCTAGGCAGAAGCTCCTCATATAGACCAACATCCCTTCCTCCCTTCTATCCACCCATATCAGCCTCAGTCCCTCAGCATTCCTAGTTTGCTCTTGCATATTCTTCTGTTGTGACCTAAGAGCTTTGTTTAATTATTATTTGTCCTTGTATTAGACCTGTTGGTTGTCTTTCATTCTCAAAGAGGACCAAAATAACACCCCTATGTTAGAGTCGAGTTACAGTTTGTCCAACTGTGGCTGATCAGACCAAAAGGAGCTCAGAATGCTCTGCTATAGTCAGGCACAAATAGTCCATGGCAACATTTGGGGTGGAATTCCACCTTAACCGTTCTGTCAGAAATTACCTCATATACATATCGTATTTGTATATGTTGTTTCTACACAATAGACAAAAAACTACATGTGGGCAGGAACTGTTTCATTTTATGATTGCATTCCTAATACTTAGCAGAGCAGTCGGCTTAAAAATGCTGGTTGTATTGAACTGAACGGCAGAAAGGAAGAGGAAGAACACATAAAAATAAGCAAAATACATATATCCCCCAAACTTATCTTTATGTATTACCATCCTGGATTTCCTCTGGAACTCTTTCTGTGTTTCTTTCTGCTAGATTTAAAAAAAAAATCAACATTTTCTTAGAGGCCCTTTTGACAAAAACGATGTCAAATCATAAGCAAATTTTGACAAATAAAGAACAAGAAACTTCCACCTCTTCTTGATTCATAGTCTTTGATTTTCTTCAGCAGGTTCTTATCAATGACATTACAAACTTCTTTCAGGTCATCCAGGTTTTCTTCTCCTAGAATTCCCCGTTTCTCCATCTCGATGAAAATATCGATCAAGGTCTGGTGAAAAGGACAGGATCATCAAGGAGAGAGCAGTTGAAAAGACTGGACTGTGCGTTACGTGGTTCTTTGGGTATTAGCATTTTTGCTTCCTTATATATTCTCAGAATCAAGGACACTTTTTTTTTTAAGCAATCACACCTTCCCCTCATTTGGATTGGCCAAAGAGCTTTTGTCTTAAAAGGTTTTTTAAGAGTCTTTAGACAACCTGTCCCATATTTTCTGGGTATGTTTTGGCCTGTAAAGACCTGGCTATAGTCATGACATCGCTGACTCTGTCCCTCAAGTCTACCACCAACTCTCCAAACCTATGTCTCATCCTAGTATCTGACTAAAATGGAGGCCAGAAGAAATGTAAAAGGTATGTGCCTCCATCTGACACCAGCTATGTGACAATGGACCAGTCTCTTAAACTCTCTGAGCATTTCCTGAACTGTAAAACGAGCTAAATGAAATGGACAAGGTCAGGGTTGGGGAACCTGAGACCTGGAGGTGACATGTGGCCCTCTAGGTCCTCAAACAGTTTGGATCCAAGTCAAAGGGCCACACTTGAGGACCTAGAAGACCACATGTGGCCTCAAGGTCACAGGTTCCCCAACCCTGAACTAGATGGTCCTTTATGGCTCTTCCAGCTCTAAATCTATGATCATATAAACACAGAAAAATGAGAAATACCTAAGGCAGATCAATTGTCCTAGCCCTGCTGAGGCTCCCCTTTTTGTCATCTCCAAACATGGAGACCATTTTTTTTCTAGAAATAACTTTTTCATACTGCAATGCCATGCATGAGCAGCTTTCCAGAATGTTACTGTAAACAGCTTTCAAGGTTCTGATTACACAGTATAATGAACAATATTTATTCCATAACAAATCAAAACAAAACCTTTTCAGAAAATCACAATATAGTGTTCACAACAGCTTATCATTAAAATGGCCACATAGTTTTCACCAAAGTGGTCACAATATTTAGAACAAAGAACAAAAGAACAATCATCTAGTATCCCTTAGGAGGTTTGCCTCCTTATTCAGTCATTCTGCCATTTTAAAATACAATAGTCAGTCTTCCACTCATGGGGCAACTAGGTTAATTTAATCAATCACTTATCTAGCAATCAGTTACTAAGTATCATTAATCACTAAATACAATCATTAGAAAATATACAAACCCTCCACCCCTAGGTCTCTAGTAAGCTTCAATTTCATCACAGCATTGAATACCCAAGGAGAGATCTTTTTTTCATCTTGACTCGGAGTGGTCTCTCAGATTCTCTGGATCTCCTTCCATGGTCCCAGCTCCTACCTGAATCCATCAGTCACATGGATTCAGAGGCAGACAGCTCCCAGGTCCTAGTCTAGTTCTCCAGGCAATTCCTGCTCTGCAATGAAGTTCACAGGGTCCAGTCCATCTCAAAACCTTCACAATTTCTGTTCCCAGGGATTCAAGGCTCAACTAAGCCACAAACAAAATCTTAGCATCCCAGTCATGCTTCCTCAGTCCACCGGCAGTTCAGCTGGCCCTAGGACCTGGAAAAAATCTCAACTGACTCCCGGAACCAAAATCACTCCTCCCAGGTTTTCAAAATCACAGTATCATTTTCTCCAGTCTAGGTGGGGCTTTCCTCCTCAGCCTTCTGAGCAGCAGCAACCTCAGCCCTGCAGGCAGCCTTCCTGGCAACAACTTCAGCCATCACCAGATTCTGATCTCAAGAAAATCCTGACTCAGTTCTCAATCCAGCAGTAGCAGCCCAGCTTCCAGATGCTGCTGAGAGAAACTCTCTCTCTTTCTACAGCAGAAGAGCTTCTTCCACCAAGCTGTTGTCAGGAGGAAATTCTGACTGTTTCTCTGGGACTTTTCTTATATGCACACACACACATTGGCTTCCTGTTTCTGCTAACGCCTTCCTGTTATGTCAGCAACAACTCAGGAGACAGAGTTCACACCTTCTGTTTCTTTCACAGGTTTGATTAGTTACTAAGGGCCAAGCACCTGCTTACTTGACATAACAAAAAGGGGTCTTCAATTTAAATTAATTACCATTACACATACTCCTGACCACAGCCAAGATCCTACTATACTTTATATATATATATATATATATATATATATATATATACACACACTATATACATACTTTATACAGTATACACTCAATATTACTAATCTCAACCAACTCTGCCTGAGAATTAGATGGTAACAGGCCATCTTCCTTCTCTTCTCTTCAATCTTCTCTACCCCAACCCATTCTCAGAACTCTGATTCACAAAACACAGCAATACAAACTCTTACCATATTATCTTCTAGTTTACACTTGGGAATCTTGTGACTCAACATAAATTTGAAAGATTTCAATTCAAATTTTGCCACATCTTCTGAAAGATCAAAAAGCAGGACCCTGTGGTGGGAAATTAAGAAACTTTAAAAATGTTTCCTTGAGGCATTTTATAAATTCTTACTCATTTTAATCTGGATTTAATGAAGATCAAATAAAATGGGCATTTCCACATATGTAGAACAGAAAAAATAAAAGATTGTACAAAATATTGTAACTCTTTTACAAACAGCTTGCTATTCTTTTAAGAATCAGTTAAGTTCAATCTGTAACTATCAACACTGTCCTGTTTGTCCTTCTTTCAGAGCTTCCTTCTGTTTTCTCCATTTTAAAAAATGATTCCTCGATGATTCAAAGACTTTTCTTCCCCATCTCTTTTTGCTACTTTATCCCTAATCCTCCTCCTCACGTTCCTCCCGCCTGTGCCATTTGAGAAGGAGGGAGGGAAGGAAGGAAAAGAAAAATAAATCCCTTGTAACAAATATGCAAAATCATTCAAAATACATCCCCACAATATCTGTGTCTTGAAAATGTCTTATGCTAGGGGCGGCTAGGTGGCGCAGTGAGTAGAGCACCGACCCTGGAGTCAGGAGGACCTGAGTTCAAATCCGGCCTCAGACACTTAACACAAAAGGCAGCCGTGTGACCTTGGGCAAGTCGCTTAACCCCAATTGCCCTCCAAAAAGCAAAAAAAAAAAAAAAAAAAAAAAAAAAAGAAAATGTCTTATGCTGCATCATGGAACCCCTATAGATGCTTCATGGAGCTGTACAGTCAGACCAAGGCACAGCACAGTTGAATGGGAAAAGCGGGTCAGGGCACCTGAATCTAAATGCCAGCTCTCCTACTCTCTCCCCCTGTAAGCCCATATAGGCCATTTAAGTCTTCTGGGACCCAGTTTCCAAATCTATAAAATGAGGAGGCCTCCAGTTCCAATCCTATGATTCTGGGACTGGGCAACACTTTAACACTAAATTGGGAGATTCATTCATTTATTCGCTTATTTATTTACTCATTTATTCATGCATTCATTCTCTTTTTGTTTATTTATTCATTCATTTTTTCTTTTGGCCTTTTTGGAGGGCAATTGGGGTTAAATAACTTGCCCAAGATCACACAGCTAGTTTTTGTGTTAAGTGTCTGAGGTTGGATTTGAACTCAGGTCCTCCTGACTCCAGAGCCAGTGCTCTATTCACTGTGCCACCTACCTGCCCCTATTCATTCATTTCAAGGGTAACTAAACTATAGGCACCCATGGAATCCCGGAGGACGTTTCTGTTTTATACACCCTGATCATGCAATTCCTACTAGCCAAAAAAAACTTGAAGAAAGGGCATAACTCTCAGTCTTGAAGGTATTCCCTGATTTGTACAGAAGTGGTGTATTGTAATGAATTGAGTGCTGAACACGAGGGTGATGGTGTGGGTTCAAATCCTACCACTGATACGATCTGATCATGCGTAAGCCATTTAACTTGTCCGTTGTCTCACCTTCCTCATTCGTAAGATGAGTGACAAGTAGTTACCTTACAGACTTGTTGCAAGGCTCCATCACAGGCTCTTTGAGGGAAGGGACTGTCTTTTGCCTCTTTTTATATCTCCAGCTTAGCACAGTGACTGACACATAGTAGGGCGTTTCATAAATGCAGACTGACCGACTGGATGTAAAGCGCTTTGTAATTGTTAAAGCACTACATGACTTAGAATGTGAGTTCCTCCCATCGGGTAAGAGCCCTGAAGGCAGGAACACCATGATTTTGCCTTTCTTTGTAGCCCCAGGGGTTAGCACCCATCTGACACATAGTATGTGCTTGTTGAATGACTAAAACTGTCAGTGGTGAGTATGCCTGAGCATTCCTCCGTGAAAATTCTCCTCCAAAGCTTCCTACAGATACAAATGTGGCCATAGAACCTCTCTTCTTTTTTTTAAGGTTTGCAACCTATTTTATTTTACTTTTTATCAAGTAATAAACATAGTTCCCCTCTTACTTACCCCACCATTGAAACCAACAACAAAAGAGAAAAATATGCCCCTACGACCAATATGAATTGTCAAGAAAAACAATTCCCATATTGACCATATCCCGACCTAGCTGTCTTAAAGGCCTCAAAAGGCTCTGATGGGCCTATGAAGCTGGACACGTTTCAAGTTCATGTTAAGAATAAGACCAGCAATGGATTGTCATTTGAGAACCAGCCCAGATAGATTTCAGGATGCTCTTTACCAAAAGATTAGGCCCAAGCTCTAAGAAAACTCTCTCCCATCAGGTGTATCTGGGGTTACCATCTTTTTTCTCTTTTTTGTTTTCTTTCAGTCGTTGGCTTCAGGGTTGCAGAGCCTGTGTCTTCTCTTTGCTCTCCCTATCGTCAACATCTGCTTAGTAAATTATTTGATATGAATTGTGAAGAAACCACACTGTAAATGACAAATCTGTTCAAGAAATGAAACTTACCACAAAGTACCAACTTTAAATGAAAAATCAACTACTTTGGAAGAAATTTTTTTAAACAAAATCCTACCAAGGAGATGACTATTCTACTATAAGAAAGCAGGGAAGTGTGTTATTTCACATTTTTTAAATTGCTCTTTCATCATCACTGCCATAATTATTGTAGCATCATGGACAATGGAGCACCCGGGGGCCATAATGAAGTATGTATTGTAGGGCCGTCTGTTTTCAAACTAAATCATTTCAGATTGATGTACTTTCTTTGAGCTCTTGTATCTAACTTTTATCTTTTCCTGTTTCACCTCTAGTTGTCAGTATGTGGGCGATTCCATTTTCACTCTGACTCATTTCCCCCTTCCCCTATGTCCAGTCGGTTGCCTAGACTTGTCATTTCTCCCTTTTCAACATTTCTCCCATCAGGCCCTCTTCTTCACATCAAAAACATCCTCATTCATGAGTCCTTGATCTCTTCTCACCTAGATCATTGAAACAGCCTTAAAAAAGAACATGTTAGGGGCAGCTAGGTGGCGTAATGAATAAAGCACCGGACCTGGAGTCAGGAGGACTTGAGTTCAAATCCAGCTTCAGACACTTAACACACACACCAAAAAAAAAAAATAGCCGTGTGACCTTGGGCAAGTCACTTACCAACTGCCATACCTTCCCCCTCTCCCCCCAAAAAAGCAAAGAAAAAATGAACATGTTTCCTCTTCTCTACCCCACCCACCTCCAGTATAATACAAACTCCTTAAAGACAGCAACTGTTTCATTTTTGTCTTGGTACCCACCTCACAGAGATTCATTCGGTGGTTGGCACATAGGTATTTGATAAATGCTTGTTAACTGAATCTTGTTATTGTCTTAAGAAACACACTCAACATGGTGGAAGAGGGTGCCTGTGACAGCAGTGCAGCCAGCCCCAAGTCTACTTTGCTGTTGGGGCCCCTGGATGAGTGACTCATCCTGGGGTGAAAAAATGTAATCTGCCCTACCCTGTTGGGAAGGTCCTTGAAAGAAGGTTATAATGGCTAGGTGTGGGGGATGGGAATGGCAGCCTGGTGCCTGGTAAGGGAGAGGAACCATCAGGTAGGGAAGCATGGTCCTCACCCCCCAGGATGTCAGCATCTGGGCAAAGCCTCGGTCACCCTATACTAGTCCTCATATGCTGCTACTACTCTGGCTGGGCACTGGAGATCAGAAAATTCCCAGTATCTGTCTACACCAGACTATTCTGGCTTGAAAAGACAGCCTATTTTCTTCACTCATCTGAAGTGAAAAGAGAGAAGAGGCCCTTGAAGGAAATGGAACATGCAGGAAGAGAGCAGGGAGAAGAGCAGATCTGCATATGATCTGGAGCCTGAGTGGGTTACTTTAAGCATGGATACTCAGGAAGAGGAAGCGGTCAGCACAGCTGGCTTTTGAGGCACAAACTCCCCACCATGACTGCCATTTTCAGATGGGCTCTTTGAATTGTCATGACTTTGTCTCAGTGGAGGGCTTCTGAGCAAAATTTAAATCTTACTGATTTTCCATACATAAGCTCCCCCAGAATTAAGATACAGAAATGAGGGAACTGACTTCATTTGCTTCCCCTCCCTCACCCACCTTCAGAGAAAGGGAGCTTAGGGACTCAAAAGTCCTTTCTCTTTTTTAATATGGATAATGCAGGAATTTGTTTTGCTTAATTATACACATTTGTAATAGATTTTGTTTTTCTTACTTTCTCAATGGGTGGGTGAAAAGGAGGTAGGAGGGAGAAAATTCAGAACCGAAAGTAAAATACAATCAAATTTTTAAAGAAAGAAAGGAACTTTAGACATCTGAGAAGAGGTGGGGGGCAATCCTTTTCTTCGGGGGCTAGGGAGGAAAGAGTGGGAGCTTTTCTCATCCTGTTGAGATCATCATATCATCATCATTGATGCTTACATAGCAAATTAATGTTTGCAAAACATAAACTGATGTCATTTGAAGTGGCCATCTATTTTGCCTATGTACAAAATTAAACCCATTTACAAAAAAAAATGCATCCAAGTAACACTCATTTCAAAAGTCATAATATTAAAGTGTCACCTACCTGTAGGAGGAAACCTGGGCTTTGGATCGGATTTGACACTCTACCTCCGATTTGCTAGTGTTCAGGGGATTCATGAGGAGATCTATTCGTTTTATGTGGTACAGTAGTTCCTTCAAGAAGGACAGATCTTCCTCCTCCAACAAACCCTTTTCTTCAAGTATCTTGAAAAGCCCCACAGCATCCTTAATAGATTCCTGCTTCTTCAATGGGATATGATCCAAGCAGAGGAATTTCAGACCAGCCAAATCTTGGCTGTCTATGTCCTCTGCAATGCTGTACAGAACTGTGCGGAAGGCCATGAGGATCAGAAAATTAGGAAGCCAAAGTTCTAACCTGGAAAAAGAAACTTTTATTTTAGTTGAAGCCAGTAAAATCTTAGCTGCATAAAGCCTAAGGTCTCTTTCTTGTTCATTTGCAAGTGTTCACTTTCAGGGAGGGTATTTCCCACAACATTCAAAGTCTGTACTTTCTTAAATACAATGAATTTAAAGTTATTCTTCCCACTAGACTGTAACAGCCATGAGGATCAGCAACACCTTTGAAAATCCCAAAGCATTTACCACGTAGTTAGGGCTGGTACATACTAATTGCTTGATAAATGTTAAGCAAATAAATGGAATGAATATAGACCTAGACATTCCCAAATCATTCCAATGTACATTCATCTTCTCTGTTTTCCTTATGTGCCCTTGTTTGGGCACATAATCAGAAAGGACTTTACATAATTACTTAACTGTTTCATCTTTTCCCTTCAACTAAACTTTAAATACTTAAGAAGCAAGGATCATGTCTTTTAAAAGTTAATGTTATCTTAATGGGGCAAAATCACAGTAGAGCAAAATAAGCACATGTATTCAAAAGACCTGGGTTCAAATCCACTTACCAGATGAGTGATCTTGAGCAGATCACCTTACAAGACCTCTGAGCCCAGGTTTCCTCATCTGTGAAATGGGGACAAGAATATTTCACAGTGTTGTTGGGAGGATCAAATGATATATTGTATGTAAAGTGCTTTGAAAACCTTACAGTGCAATGCAAATGTGAGTTATTAGTAGAAATGTAATGTCCAGAATGCCTGTAATATTATGTTCATAATTACAAGTTAGAAAAGAGAACTGAAAAACGTCTTCGCTCTTTGACCCATGATCAGATCATCCATATCTCACAAGAATCCAACACCCAATGATCATGCAAACTTTTATCAGGATTGCATTCAAGTCTATAATAACATACTTCGCTCAAACCTTTTAGAATCCTCTAAACAGCCAGCCATTGTAGTACATGCTTATAATCCCTGCTACTGGGGACACTGAGGCTGGCGGGTTGCTTCAGCTCAAGAGTTCTGTGGTGAAGTAGATTAAGCCAACTGGATGTTTGTACTAAAGTCCTGGATCAGTATAGTAACTTGTACATCAAAGATCTGAACTTGTCTTCAGCGTCCAAATACAGCTCCCTTTCCAAAGCAAGTCAAGTTAAAATTGAACAGATTTCTGGGGTTTCTAGCAGTTTATATACATTTGATTAAAAGTGAAGTTAATGCTATCCCTTTACCCCACCACCACCACCACCACCAGGAATGAGGGTGTTTGCCCTCACCAAACCTGAGAAGTCAGAAGAAAAGAGCTTCACTCAACTGGATCTTATCTCAATAAATAAGTTCAGGCTTTCTCGGAAATGCAGCAGCTCAGAGAAAGGGCTGAGCACTTCTCAGGCCCCGTAAAGAAATTCAGATTAATTGAATGGTCGAAGTATAGTCTAACCAATGACTTCCTGTGTGATGTAACATCCTGAATGTGGAAACAGCAAAATCAACGTTTCTCTAAAGCTTTTCTGGACTCATTCAGGCATGCATTCCTACCTCATACATGATTGTTTTAAGAAAAATAATTCACACATGAACCCCCAAAACATTCCCTCTGATCACCTTACTCACTTAGAACTGTTCTTGGAGGCACCAAAGGTTTTCAAGAATCTAGTGTCAGAAGTTTTCACACAAACACAAACACCCATGCCAGATCCATTTTCATTTCTTCATCCCGCTACAGTAACTTTCCACCATCACCCCCTTTTTTTTAATATTTGTACTACTAATGTAATGATTCTCAACAAAGACAACTCACTAATTCAAATGAATGAAATACCACTTACAAGTCTTTTAAAAAGTCCAAAGAAACAAATTAACAAACGAGGCAAAAAAGTGAATTTATTCTGGGTACCTTTTCAAATTGATTTAAAACCTTTGATTTTTTTCTTTTTAAAAATACAGTTTTAGTAAATGTTCTGATTCCATTCATTTCATTTTGTATCATTTCCTGTACGTCTTTCTCTTTTTCTTTCTACTTTATATATTTGTCATTTTATATCACCAAATATTTCATTATAATAATATACTATCATTAATTCAAGCTGAATTAATTAAAACATAATTTTACCATAATTCATACCCTTAACCAATTAGGCAAGCAAGTATTTCTTAAGCTCCTACTATGTGCCGGCTGGGTTTAAAGCCAATTTTCTCATTCTTCCCCTGGCAACATAGGTGGTTTTGTAGCATGAGAGGCAGTATGGTATAATGGTTAGAGAAATGACCTCAGAGTCAGGAAGGCCTGGATTCAAGTTAGGCCTTTGACACATACTGGCCTGGGACCTTGGACAAATTATTTTACTTTTCAATGGCCCAGGCAACTCTATGAGACTAGTAGGTGCATTACAGGCAGGTATCAATCTGCCCTAGGAAAGGGAATATTCTCATTGAATGTTCCTTATCTAGACTTTTTCAAAGCATTGGTTGATTTCTCTGTGTCTGATCTCCTTTCTTCTTTTTTTTTCCCTTTCTTTAAAAATGACTATTTTTCTTTAAGACGGTTCCCTGGGATGGGGGAGGAGAAGAACTATTTGGAGAAATTCTGGTGATATAAAAAACCAAAGTTATCAATAAAATACTTTAAAATATGAATTATTTTAATTACTTTATTATTATGGTTATAACTATACTTATTATAAATATGATTATTATTATATTGATGGTAATTATGATTAAAATAATCATTTTAACATTTACTTCTAAGGAAGAGCCAAGATGGCAGCACAGAGGGAGCATTCCAGCCAAACTCTCCTAACATTCTCTTTCAAACAACTTCAAAATAACAAAATAAATTTTGTAGCAGTATAGCCAACAAAAGGATGGGATGAGACATTTTTCCAGTCAAAGACAACTTAGAAGGTTGGAAAAAGAGGTACAGAATGCTGGCAACACCAACTGTGGGCCTTGGAGGCTGTGGCAACTACATAAAACTATATTAGTGGGGAACCTCAAGTTATTCCCTCTCAAAACTAGATAAATCTAAGCATAAAACAAACAAACAAAAAAAACCACACACATTTCCGCAGTGGTTCCCAACCTGTGGGTTATGTTCAATTTGTAACAATGAAAATACATCCTGCATATCAGATATTTCATTACAATTCATAACAGCAGCAAAATTCCAGTTATAAAGCAGCAATGAAAATAATTTTATGGTTGGGGATCACCACAACACGAGGAACTGTATTAAAGGGTTGCAGCATTAGGAAGGTTGAGAACTATTACATTAAAGAGACAAATAGAATTTCAGAAAAGTTAGATATGATAGACTTCTGGAGAAAATTGAATGGAAAGAGAAGCGGTACACCTTTTTCCTCAGTTGTACATGGTACCTTCACAAAATTAGGGCATAAAAATCTCACAACCAAATGCAGAAAAGCATAAATACTAAATGTACCCTTTTGTTCCATAATGCAATACAAATTACATTCAATAAAGGGCCTTGGAAGCATAGATTGAAAATTAGTTGGAAACAAATTAGCTGGGAAGACTTAGGTGAGCTGATAAAAAGTGAAGTGAGCAGGTGCAGAATATTGCGCACAGTAACAGCAATATTGTAAGGAATATCCAATGTGAAAGACTTAGTTAATCGGGTAAATACAAGGATTCACAACAGTTCCAAAAGACTTAGGATGAAAAGTGCTATCCATACCTGGAAGGAGAACGGATGATTTCTGAGCACAAACTGAAGGTACTATTTTTCCACTTTCTTTATTTTTCTTACCCTTTTTTTGCAACATGGCAAATATAAGATTGTTTTGTATGACTTCCCATGCATAATTCATATCATATTGCTTGCTTTCTCAACGGGGGGAGTGGTTAGAGAAAGGAATAGAATTTGGAACATGAAATTTTAAAAATCAATGTTAAAAATATAATTCTCTGATTATTAGGAAAATTGAATAAATCATCATGTGTTCATAAACTTTTTGTATTTCCTCTTTTGAAAATGATCTGTTCAGGACAGCGAGGTGGCGCAGTGAGTAGTGCACCAGCCCTGGTGGAGTCAGGAGGACCTGAGTTCAAATCCAGCCTCAAACACTTAACACAAAAACTAGCCCTGTGACCTTGGGCAAGTCACTTAACCCCCAATTGCCCTCCAAAAAAGAAAAAAGAGACCAGGTTTCTTGTACTGTTGCTCATAGACTACCATGGATGTACTTTGAATTCATGTCAATTAGTTAATAAACATTAAAAAAAGAAAAAAGAAAATGCTCTGTTCAAGAAAGTTATTACAGCTTCAGAGGGCTGAATATGATGTATGCTTCTTGTTTCTCAGGGGAGAAACTGTGGACTGGCTAAAGGTGCAAAACAAGACCTACATCTTATAACATGACCAATGTGAGAGGCCAAGTATAACACTAGTACCTATCTGTTGCAAGGGAAGACTGATTGTATTTGCAGGATTAGGAATCATTGAGATATGTGTTATCTTCTGATTCTAGATTTAATTCTGATATATTCTAGATATTCACTCTGATATATTTCCTACAAGTATTTTTTCAATCTGTTTCTTATCTTTTAATTATTGTCCAATTTTGTTTTATCGTACAAAATTATTTTATCTTTGCATAGTCACACCTATTAATTGTGTCTCCGATACTTTATTTGACTTCTTTTAAAAAAATATTCTTCCTTGCCCTGTTCTTTTTGCTTCTAGTTTTTTCCTATTAAGTTTTAAAACAATAAGATCCAGGTAGAATTTACTAGGCGAAACATAAGGTCATTCAAACCTACAAAACAGGAATGGTTATATTCTCAAGTGTTTTTTCAATTAATCACTAAGCTTTTGTTAGGTACCTATTAACTGCCAGGTAATGTGCTAGGTGTTGAGAATAGAAATACCTAAGTGAAATAGTCAGGCGCTCAAGATACTGACATTTCAACTAGTAGGATACATCATGTTTACTGATTAAGTGAGAGGCATGTCATAGAGAGGACTGGCCAAGGAGTTCTCAGTCCTTAACCATACATTGGCTTCATGAGGATGCTTCCAGAAATTCCTAATATAAAGAGGCCTTTTCTCTCCTTTTCTAAGCACGTATAGACATTCTCTGACTATTGCCTTTTGGCCTATCTCAGCATAACCAAAAAAAAAAAGTTTTTGAATACAAAAGGCTCATGGAGGCAGTCTCCACACTTAAGAGTCCTAAAGCGTTTCTTGCCTCCTTCCATGTTAAGGAAGAGAGAGAGAATTGGTCCATTGGTCCTTTTGTATACACTCAGTTCTGAGCCTCACACAAATTATTGCCTGAATTGGACAAACCTGGGACTGGATTTCAAATCCCTGACTGCCTCTTCTATTAAGCACAGGTGATGGTAGGTACTACTTTGTACACCGGATGACTTTTATAGAGGGACCCTATAAAATGTCAGCAGGCTGAAAGAAACTGATTGGACTCTAGCCTCTGCTCTGATACTTTACTCTGTCATATCAGGCAAATTATTTACCCTCTGAGTTTCCCTTTCTTCATATGTAAAACAAGGGCTTGAACAAAGAGCAGGGGTGAGGAACCTTTGGCTGCTCTCGCTCTCGGGCCCACATGTGGCTCTCTAGGTCCTCAAGTGCGGCCCTTTGATTGAATCCAAACTAGAGGACCTAGAGGGTCACATGTGACCTCGAGGCCACAGGTTCCCCACCCTGAACAAGAGAGTTTCTCCCTTTCCAGCTTTTTGAGGTTTGGGCTCCTTTTGATTCCACCACAGCTCAGTCTCAATTTTAGTAAGGACTGAAAGAGCCTTCCTTTGTGTTCTTTGAACAAGTCACGTCCCTTTCTGGGGCCTGAGTTCTTACTCCCCAAAATGAAGGAATTGGGCTGAATGATCCTTTAAGGTCCCTTCCAGTTCTAATATTCTGTCATGGTACTTTGAGGGTTGTTCTTCTGAAGCAAGATGGAGTGTAGGGAAGGAGAGGTTCCTCCCTAAGATATCTTATCTATCTGCTCCAAGAGTTACCACTGCACTCCCTGTCTTTACCTCCCTCCCCCCCCCCATTAAATTTGATGAAAGCTAAGGGTCAAGAAACACCTGCCATTATCATCTAGTTATAGTTACTTTAAAATTTTAGCTAAAATAAGAAGCCAACAGATAGCACACTTTTCCCTAAAGCAGTGCTTCTCAACCTTCCTAATGCCACGACCCTTTAATACAGCTCCTCATGTTGTGGTGACCCCCAACCATAGAATTATTCTGTTGCTACTTCATAAGTGTAATTTTGCTACTGCTATGAATCGTAATGTAAATATCTGATACGCAGGATGGATTTAAATTGAACATAACCCACAGGTAGAGAACCGCTGCCCTAGAGGCATTCGTTCTCCCCAAGAGTGGAACCCCCTAGCATCAACCTCTTGATGTCCTAAGGTTTCTGTCCTTTATGTTCTCAGCTTAGTAACTATTCTGCCCTATGCTCAAATAATGCTGCCTTTCACAGTGCTTGCCCTGTAGGTATAAAAATTCCTGGCCCTAATTTAACATGTACTCTAAGTCACATATATGACCAAATCACCAAAACAAATTATTTTTCTGATTTCTCGTCATCCTGGATCTTTCCACAGCTTTGAAGACTATTGAGCGATCAATTGGGGAATGGCTGAACAAGTTGTGATATATGAATGTAATGGAATTGATCGATCAATTGGGAAATGGCTGAACAAGGTGTGATACATGAATGTAATGGAATACCATTGTGCTATAAGAAATGGGGAGCAGACAGATGTCATAAGAACCTAGAGAGACTTAAATTGATGTTGAGTGAGAAGTGCAGAACCAGAAGAAATTTGTACCCAATTATAGACACAAAGTATGTGTAACGACTAACTTCAATAGACTGGGCTCCTCTCAGCAAAGCAAGGTTATAAGACAACTCTAAAAGACCCATGATGGAAAGGGATATCCACATCCAGAGAAAGAACTACAAAGTTTCAATGCAGGCTGAAGCAAACTACTGCCTCTCTCTCTTTTTCTTGTTTTGTTTTGTTTCTTCTTTCCCATTGTTCATTACATTAGGTATAATCCTTCTTTACAACCTGACTATGGTTTAATGTGAAGGTATTTGTAGATCCTATATTGCATGCTGCCACGGGGGGCAGGGGAGGAGAGGGGGAGAAAATTTGAAACTATAAATGAATTTTTAAAAAATACTATTGATCAGTATCTCATCTAGGAGTTGTTCTTTCCTTTGTTACCTTCAGGGGCATCTTATTCTTTTGATTTTTTTTCCTCTTTCCTCTTCTCTTTGACACTGCAGAGGGTGATGTGCAGTGTCAAAGTTTACAGAAAGGTCAAAAAGGCTGATGATGATTGAGAAAAACCCACTAGATTTGGTGATTAAGAAATCACTAGTGATAATTCATGGTCATGTGAGCAATGAGATAGCAGATTTGACATTTTTTCTGATTTCCATGACTTCTCAAACCTCTCAAAAACAGAAATTAGATACTGAAGATAAAGCAACTTCTGCTACCTCCACAGCCTAGAACTAGGATGTTGAGAATGTAAAAGAAGTTTAAAAAAACTAAAACAAACCCAGGAATCGACCTTCACTCATCCTTGACTCATTCAGTGCTCCTCCACTGACCTCCCATGCTACTGGCAGCCAGGTTGTACTAGCGGACCCAAGAACATGATGCAAGCTTACAACAAAACCACCTCTATTTTCTGGTCCTTCCTCTCTTTACAAGGCAGCAGAAACCCTGGCTCGAGGCTTCAGAATTTTGCTCAGGCCACAACAGCAAACTTGGCAAGAGCCCTTCATAAATAAAAGCCTGCCATTGTTGCAGACTCCTAGGAGCATTGGTGCCTGGAAAAGCAGGTTCTGAACTGCTGGTGCTGGATGAGAGAACTGAGGAAGAGAGGGAATGACACAGGCCAGCAGAAGAGAAAACTGTGATTGGGAGCTCTGTAATACTCTACCAAGTCTAAGGGCATATAGGGCATCTAAGGGCACGTCACAGCATTCAGCTAAGGTCAGTTCTGACTACCCAACAGTCAAATGGGCCAGAGACCTAGATTAGTGAACTATGAATTGCTAGATGTGAAAGGATACTGACCCATTTTGAGACTTAGCCCCCAAGGAAATCACAATCAGAGAGGAAGGAGTCAGAAAGTGAGTGATAAAGAAAGTAAGAAGGAAAAAAGATTGAAAGGGCCAAAGATTTAATGAAAAAGGAAAGTCAAAGAACATGAAATATAAAAATATAAGTCAACAGGAAAAGCAGTAATAACAGAAAGAAATGTGGCTTCAGAGTTAGTAAATTAGTTCGGTCATCTACGAATAAATACTGCAAAATAAAGGAAAATGATCCAACACTTTATGATACAGAGGACAGTATGGAATTTGAAGAGAACATGGAACCACAACACATTGTTCCTGAGTGGTTCAAAATGTTGTACTTGGCCTCACCTGGCTCCCTTGATCCTTTCCCCTTCCCCCATTCTGCCCTAGCCAGCCATCTTCTTCCTGTTTCCTCACGGAAGTTGGCTACAGGGCCCCCCAAGGTTTCCCTGCGTGTGAGATTTAAAATGTGTACTAGCCAATCCCTGCTGTAAACCTCTTATTATGCAATCCCTGACCATTGAGAGTTGGGGGGACCCTATATATATCAGTGATCTCCCCTTGGTCAGGCCTGTTTGATTTGGGCAAGGTAAGATGCAGCCCCGAACAGCGCACGCTAAATAAAATCCACTTCCAAAATATGCACTTGGGGTCTTGCTTCTTTCAGCACAACAAAGAGAGATATGAGAATTGGGAGCAAAATATACATCCTACACAAGAAAAATAATAAAATAGAAAAACCTGAGTCTGCAATGATAAGCCTCACCAAGGAAACAAAAAAGAGAATAACAGATTGGAAACTGAAGAACTGATTTCCATGACTTCTCAAACCTAGAAGAAGAGAAACAAACCAAAAAAAGCAATAACATAAGAAGAAAATATGCTCACTATGCAAGCAAAAGAAAATGAACTTGGAGACATGATGCATGACTCCAGTCTGGTGCTCTACCCATCTATCCACCATGTCACCTAACTACCACCAAATATAGACTGAATGAGCCACAAAGGAGAGGTGCCTGAGTGATGGTGGTAGATCCCAGAAATGGCAAGAGGGTGCAAGAAGCATTCCAGTAAGGAGTAAAGGAAGGGGACAGGGATTTCACTCATTAGTGAAAATGCAAGCGGGTGCTAGAAAAAGGAAGCTGTGCATTCAGGAGGGAGTCTGGTCTCTGTGAATACAAAATGAAAGGACTGATAAAGGAAAAGCTTTAAAATGAAAGCAAGCTTCTTAGCTATGGAGCAAGCATTCTAGAGAACACAGTAAAAGGAGTTTCAGGAAGTTGGGGGTAGAGATAGGGTTTGGTTTGATGGGGATGGGAGCAAAGGAGTAGTCAGTAGGCAACAGTGAACAGGTTAGAACACTGATAACCAAAGGTTTAGAATCACTGGGATACTAAAAGTAAACAAACAAGTCAATTAAAAATTTTTTAGTAAAAAAAAAGAATCACTGGGATAGGGGTGGGGATGGGACATAATGGAGTGGGAGTATTTTTAATGGAGGAATGAGGAATGAAGTAGAGAAACTTCACCCCCTTTGGAGCTCTCCTTTATGTCTTAAGTTCTCCCATTAGAATATAAGGACCTTGACTTCAGAAACTTGTCTTGCTTTCTTCTATCTGTATCCCCAATGGCATATATAGACACACACACACACACACACACACACACACACACACACACACACACACACACATATATTTTTAGAGGATAGAATTGAAGCATTTATTTACACCAGAAAACCCAATCCCAAAACCAGTAAGCCAATTTCATCATAGAACCAAAGACATTCAGAAGCCGTAATACTGAGAGCCACAGCATCCTTTAACCTTCCCACAAACCAATACAAGATCAATATTTACTCACAAACCTCTCTATCTTCTTAATGAACCTCCTCTCTGTCCCCCAGACCCTGACTAGCTCTCCTAGCTATCTTTTTTTTTTTAAATCTGGCTGTCTATCTAAGGATACAAAAACAAACTTTAAAAGCAGTCCCGGTCCTCAAGGACCCTACATTCCATTGGGGATTTCCAGATCCTAGATCTGTGCCTCCAGTCCAGACCAGCCTACGAATTCTAAATTCAAGTCTCAAACTGCTAAGAGGATATTTCCAGCTTCACCTTATCTAAAAAGGAATTCAATGTGTAATTCTCCCTAAACCTGCTCCGCCTTTTTCTTTCATTGTTTATAGGCAACCTACCTTTTTCCTCTTTTCCCCACACACAACTCTAAGTAAATCCATTATCAAATGCAGTAAATTTTATCTCCTTCAATCCAACTCCTTTCTTTTTCCATTTTTAAGTGTGAAGCTTCTATCAGTCAATAAGCAAGAAATGCTTTTCCCTCTAAGCAACTTTACTTAGTGATCTGTTCCACTCCCTTAGAATTAATTACCATTTTTATGTTGATGATTCAAATCTACTTCCCCCTCCCCCCCATCCCCAAATACCTTTCGGATACTTCCAACTGGAAGTCCAAGTTAAATTAAACACTTCCCCCAAAGAATCCATTATCTTTCCCTCTAAACCTTCTCCCACTCCTACTTTCTCAATTGCTGTACAGGGCAACACATTCATCTAGTCCCACAAGCTCAAAACCTAGGAGTCCTTCCTGACTCCTCACTATCTTTGACGCTCCCCCACCTGCCAAGGCCTCCCTTCTCACCTCACCCACAGCCAATCTGTTGCTAAGGCCTGTCATTTTCACCTGAATCAATTTTTAAAAATTATTAAACACCTACTATGTTCCAGGCAGTGTGCTGAATGTTGAAGATACCAAAAGGGGCAAAAGACAGTCCCTGCCTTCAAGGAGTTTACAATCTAATGGGTGTTTTTCAGTCATTTCTGACTCTTCCTGACCCCAGTTAGGGTTTTCTTAGCAAAGACACTAGAGTGACTTGCCATTTCCTTTTCCACTTCATTTTACAGACAAGGAAACTGAGGCAAACAGGGTTAAGTGACTTGGCCAAGGTCTCACAGCTAGTAAATGTCTGAGGCCAGGTGACTCTTCCTGACTCCAAGCCCAGTGCTCTATCCTCCTCGCCATTTAGCTCCTCCATGGGGAAAGACAACATGGAAACATGTACACAAGGTAAGCTATATACAAGATAAATTGGAAATAACTGACAAAGAGAAGGCACTAGAATTAAGGGGGCTGGGGAAAGGCTTGCTGTAAAATATGGGATTTTAGCTGGGGCTTAAAAGAAACCAGAGAAATGAAGATCTCTGTAACATCTTTCATATGCCCGTCCTATCTACTGCTACTGCCACTGCCACTATTCATAACCTCATGCTTAATCAATGCAACAGCCTCCTTGGAGGGGGTTGGGGGAAGGGAGTCTGCCTTTCTCAAATCTCTCATCCATGCTCCATTCAGCCACCAAAATTATTTCACTAAAGTTCAGGTCCAATCATGACCCTCTCCTCCCCATCTCCACTCCCACACACTTAATAAATTCCAGGGGTTTCCCTATCACCTCCAGGACCAAGTACAAAAATCATTTATTTGCCCTTTATAATCAAGTCAGTAGTTTATTAGCACAGCAAAGCAGCAAGCAGTTGGGGTACAGCTGGTGCAAATTTTAAACCACATTTGTTCAGTTGTGTCCAACTCCTCATGACCTCATTTGGGGTTTTCTTGGTAAAGATACCGGAGTGGTTTACCGTATCCTTCTCCCGTTCATTTTACAGATGAAGAAACTAAGATTGAAAGAGGTAAGTGATTTGCCCAGGGTCACACAGCTAGTAAGTGTGTGGGGTCTAGGGCGGCTAGGTGGCACAGTGAATAGAGCACCAGCCCTGGAATCAGGAGGACTTGAGTTGAAATCCAGCCTTAGACACAACACAAAACTAGCTGTGTGACCTTGGGTAAGTCACTTAACCCCAACTGCCATATCTTCCCCACTCCAAAAAGCAAAAAGAAAAATCTAAAAAAAAAGTAGGAGGTTACATTTGCAGGAAGATATGTCTTCCTGATTCAAAGCCTAGTACTATATCCACTGAGCCACATACCTGCAGGGATTAAAATGATCATCTCAGCTTCTATGTAACTTCACTCCAAACAAGAGAGCTAACCGGCACAATTTTTCAAAATGGCACCCAGCCCAGTCCAATATACAGCTGAAGAAACCAAGGCTTAGTCCTTTCCTCAGGAACACACAGAAATTTCAGAGCAAAACTCTGACATAAAACTATTCATTTAAATAAGAGCACTTGATGCCTATCTTATGTGTCTCCCTGTGTGGGGTACAGGGATCCCAAAAATCCCCTACTCAAGAAAAATCAAAAGTCAGAGCCATCTTGAGGAAGGAACAGGAAGTTTTATTCTCTTTCCCCCCATCCCAGGAATAGGGCAGTCTGGTCCTCTCCAAGGGGATCAAGGAGAGTAGGTATGTTACAAAAGACAGAACAAGAATTTATACCCTAAGGCGGTCAAGCCCCCTTTCCCTGGCTATCCCTTCTCCCATTGGCTAGGAGGCGAGATCTAAGTCTTGGCTTTAAATCTAACCCAATAGTGGATAACAAAGAAGCCCACCACTATCTCCTATTGGCAGAGAGGTGAGACAGGAAGCCAAGGTATCATCCATGGCCTTATTTGGTAAAGGCCAAATCAAGGGAGGAGAAAAGGTCACAAGCAACAGTGGAAGTCAAAAACTCCTGAAAAAGGGCCTAAAGCTTTTAAGGGTGTGGTATACAAGGGTGGAGGTCTAAAACTCCCAAAAGGGGCCTAATGCTAATGACTACAAGGGAAGGGGGGAAGGGTCCTAGATTGTGTAAACCCATGACTCAGGTCTGTCCAGTCTTACAAAAGTCTATCTCTGTTTTTCAAATAGTTTCTCTCCCTTGTCATTCTGAGGAGTCTTCACAGAGGGTGCAGAGAGTATACCCCACTCATCCCTAAGCTAAAAAAATTGATCTCACTCAGTAATCAATTTTCAGGTCATGAATGTCTCTATTGTTAAGTAGGTTACCCTTCACACACATAGCCAAAGTCATTCCACATTGGTAGAATCATTCCAAAATCTTGCACACTGCTACCACAGACTTTGGAAACCCAGAGTAACCTCCATATTGCAATGAGACACTAGGGGGAATTTTGTGGAGGTCTGGTGGATTGTGAGCCAAATTAGTGGCAGTAAATACTATAACCTCAAGTTCTCCATTTCTTATAAGTATTGAGGTATATAATTGCCAAAATGATGAGGTGCAGGTTCTGGGAGCCCCACTGAGCTCTTGAATCTTTGAGGTATGGGCTCTGGGACTCCCCTTGAGCTCTCATTAAATCTTCCCAGGAAAGCATTTGCCTGAGGTCATGGGCCTTAAGTTGTGGCTCTGTCCAAGTCTTTAGCCCTTCTTTGTTTCAACAGTTTCCCACACTTGATGCTCCTGTTCCCACCCTTGAACTGGCCTGGTCCACCATTGTCTGTGGTCTCCAGGTAGCCTCTAGCAACTTCCCACTCTCAATCACTCATTACTGGAGTCTGACCTCATCTGACTCCTTAAGACCCTCCCCAAACTCATTATTGGAGTCTGAACTCATCTGACTCCTCCTGAAGACCCTCCCCAAACTCTTCCTCTAGACCTCCCCTAGATTCCTCCCACAACCATTTTGTACATAAGACCCCATCTTCCTTCCATGTGGTATGAGAGCACCATAAAATGACCTAGCACAGACTTGCTGTATGTCAAGACTTGCTCTGTCCTGCTCCTTAAGAGTCTACCCCATATGGCAAACTTTTAATGAACTTTACTTTTCTTTGGCTGAGAGAAGACTTGAGTCGAATTCTTTTAGCAGGACCCAACATGTTGGTATTTTGAGGTCTCCAGCACCCCTAACCCTCTTTATGGGCAAGCTCTTCAAAGATACCTTTCCTATCCTTCCTCTTCCTGTGTCCTCTGAGATTCCTCTCCATTTACGCAGTATAGACCTGGCATGTACACAGTTGTTACATGTTTTCTCCCCCATTAGACTATGAGCTCTCTGAAAATAAGGACCCTATTTATGCCTTTCTTTGTATTCCCAGTGCTTACAACAGTATCTGAGACACAGTAAGACTTTAATAAATGCTACCTGATTGAAATTAAAATACAGATAGTCACCAAAGGAGTAGTGATTTAAGTTGATAACCTGGCAGTTGGTGTTAATTGATGAGGTGTAGGCTCTGGGACCCCCCTACCCCCTTGAGCTCTCCTTGAAGTCTGATTGAATCTTCAGGAAGCATTTGCAGAGGCCATTAGTATTTCATTGTGTTATTAGCCTGTTACTAGCCTGGCCCTCCATTGTCCATCTGCTTCCCACCCTGGAGCCTATCAAAATATCAATCCACTCTTGCATTGACCTCATTAACTCCACCTGAAGTCCCTCCCCAAACTCATTACTGGAGTCTGACCTCATTGGCTCCTCCTGAAGACCTTCCCCAGGCTCCTCCTCTAGACCTCTCACCCCTAGATTCCTCTGCATATAAGACCCCATCTTCCCTCTAGCTCCGTCAGAGCGCCACAGAATGCCTTAGCAAAAACTTGCTCTGTGAGAGTGCCATAGAATGACCTAGTATAGACTGACTCCTTAAGAGTCTACCCCAAATCTTTCAATAAACTTTACTTTTTCTTTGGCTGAGAAGACTTGAGTGGAATTCTTTCAGCAGGAGTTGGCATGTTGGTATTTTGGGGTCTCAGGCAGCCCTAACCCTCTTTGGGTACCTCTTCATTTTTATGGTTCCCTGACTGGGAAACACTGATAATCTCAAGCTCTTCTTCAGCCGGGACTGGAAGGTACGTAAGCCTCTATCTTTTCGTATTGCCTTCTTGTCCTCCAAGGTGTGGTTGGGGTTTTTTTTGCGTGTTTTTTGGTGTTTTGTTTTGGTTTTGTGTGCCTGACCTCTCAGGTCCCATTAGGTCAGACAACTAGGTACTCAACCTGACCTCAGGTTCTCAGTCCTGTTTGGTTGTGTTGGAGAACATGGACATGTGTGCAGCTTCTGAAGAATGGAGGACAAGGACAGACGCCTCATCTGGAAGTGTGAGCTGGATTCTTTCAATTCTCTCAGCACTAGGGAAGGGTCAAAAATATGGTCATTCAAAGTAGGGGAAAGACGGGGAGAAAATTTGTAACTCAAAAATCTCATGGAAATGAATGATGTAAACAAGAAAACAAATTTTAAAATGCATATTAAAAAAAAAAGAAGCCTAGGTATCTGTAAGGCTTGCATTAGGCAAGCAGGCCATAGCACAGACTTTCTAAGTCATTCTATGGCGCTCTCACACCACATGGAGGGAAGATGGGGTCTTATGTACAGAAAGGTTGTGGGAAGAATCTAGGGGTGGTCTAGAGGAGGAGTTTGGGGAGGGTCTTCGGGAGTCTGATGAGGTTAGACTCCAGTAAAGAGTGATTAAGGGTAGGAAGCTGCTGAAGGCTACCTGGAGACCACAGACAATGGTGGACTAGGCCAGTTCAAGGGTGGGAAACTGCTGGACAAAGGGGGGCTAAACACTTGGGCAGAGCCACAACTTATGGCCTCAGGCAAATGCCTTCCTTGGGAAGATTCCAGACGAGCTCAAGGGGGCTCCCAGAGCCTGTACCTCAAAGATTCAAGGAGGCTTCCAGAGCCTGTACCTCATCACTCTGGTATCTTTCTGACCAGGTTGGTTCAATCCCCTTACTATTCCTGGGTATTGCTGGGCATTGTTGCCCACACTGCTATAGCCACATAGACCATAGCTAGTGTCACTTCAAGCCTCTCTCCCAGCGAGCCCCCATCCCAGTGTCCACATACCTCTCTTTCTGTCTTCCTAATTATATGCCCTGGGCTTGAAAAATGACTTACTGATTTTTTTTCTTGGTTTTCTCACTCAGAATTTGGGTTAATATTTTCTGTGGTCATTTTATAGAAGAGGTGTGGGAGAAGGTTTGGTGGATGTGATCTTTGATTCTACCCTTTTGACACTGTACCTGTATCTGTACCCAAAATTACCAACACAAATCTGTTAACAAATAAAATGGGAATTGACAAAGATACACAACACCAATGGCCATTCAAATGTAGAGAAACAGTCAAAGGATATGAAATTACTTTTCAAAAGTAGAGTTACAAACTGGAAATGAGCATATGAAAGTATGCTCTAAATGATAAATAGTAAAAAGAATTGTAAATTAAAATAACTATGGTTTTATTCATATACATTATACAAACTGGCAAAGATGAAAAACAAGGGAACAATAATTATCTCATAGCAAGATTGCCGTGCTGGTGCATTATTGGGGAAGCTGCAAAGTGGTCTAACTATTTTGAATTTCAGTTTGAAATTGTAAAAGAAAAATTATTACATTGTCTATTTGTTGACAAAGGAAAAATAACTAAACTGTAGAGCCAGAAATTCCAAAGATTGTAAAAAAGATTCAAAGACTGAAACAAATGTCTAACATATACCAAAATATCAACAGCAACACTCCCTGGAAGCAAAGAACTGGAAACAAAAAGTACCCAATGACTGGGGAATGACTTGCAGAAGAAAAAAAAAAATTATGGTATTAAAACGTAATGGAAGAAATGACAAATAAGAATTCAGATCAACATGGAAAGATATGTGAAGTCTGGTTATTTTTTTGTTTTGTTTTTTCCAGTTTTGTGATGTGTTGGTGGTTTTTTTTTAAAGAGGCTGAGAATCCTTATCTCACCCAGGCTGGAATTGTAGTGGTCACTTGGGATTGATTGCACAGACGTTCTAACCCACTGTTTCCTAGATAGACAGCACCACTTCCACCCCACCTCCTGGGAATACATCATATTGATGTGGAATTTAGTATAAACACCAGAAAGGTCTTAACCCAACTACAATTCAAAACCCCTGAACTCAAGCAATCTACCAACCTCAGCCTTCTCTAATAGCAGGGATTACAGACGTACACCAGCAATCCCATTGGAAAGATATACATTAACTGATACAAAGTGTGGGGGGGTGGGGAAGTGGGGCAGAATCACCAAAACAAAGCTGAACTCTGAGTATTGGCAAAACCAGTGAAGATCCTGGAGAAGAGAGAATTTTTTTATGAAAAAATTCTTCATTCTTCACAAAAGAGAGGTAGACAGCTGACTATTTGCATTCTGCCACCTGGTCTGTGTATCAGATATCTTTATTTAATTTTCTATGTGACAAGGTAAAGGAAAGGGTGAGAAATGAATGTGATGCAGAAATAAGGTACCAATAAAATGTATTTTAATAATAAAACATATGGTGAAATGAAATCAGCGTGATTCTAATCAGTTTCATTCTACTCTTCTGGTTGGACAGATACTGTAGTGCTAATGGCAAAATGCATAAAGAAGTCACCTGACCGGGAGTCAGGAGGACCTGAGTTCAAATCCAGCCTCAGACACTTAACACAAAACCTAGCTGTGTGACCTTGGGAAAGTCACTTAACCCCAATTGCCCTCCAAAAAGCAAAAAAAAAAAAAAGTCACCTGTCATTCTATATTTAAATTTAAATCCTTGGGCTAAAGCTTCACATCATGAAGCATTTTCTATTTGTAAAGTTCTTGATAGTCATTTTTGTCAGTTGTCTATTGTCATTTGCATCAGAATTGTCTAGATTTGTTTTTTTAATTAAGTTCTCTGTGTGATATGGACTGGAGAAGAAAGTCTTTTAGTTTACAAGATTCAGTTCCACAATTCTTTGAGTTTTCTCCTCCTTCCCTCCCTCCCCCTCCCACCCTCCCACAGCAGCATGCAATCAAGTATAGGATCTGCAAATATTTTCACATTAGACATTAGTCAGGTTGTTAAGAAGGATTATAACCAAAGGAATGAACAGTGGAAAAGAGGAAATAAAACTAAACAAGAAAAAGAAAGAGAGCAGGTAGTTTGTTTCAGTCTGCATTCAATCTCTGTTCTTTCTCTGAATGTAGACATCTCCTTCCATTAAGAGTCTTTGGAGTTGTCTTATAACCTTGCATTGCTGAGAAAAGTCCAGTCTATCAAAGTTGGTCGTCATACATACATTGTGTCTGTAACTGTGTACAAATTCCTCCTGGTTCTGCTCTTTGGAGAAGAAAGACTTAAGAAGTCTCAAAACTGATATTGAACCACATGAACCCTTCCAAACAGGTACGTGGAATTCATGATAGGGTGATGCAACTTTGGCTTGTTAGAAATATGTTGTAACATTTGTGACCACAGTCAACCAGAGTTCCCTTGAATGTTTCTGCTGAAATCATTAACTATGATGCTAGATTTGGTACTTTAAAAAAAATGCCAAAGGTGATTTTAAGACCTGGTTGTGCCACTTGCACCATTTTTTTTTTAATTTGACTGCTCTAGCTTTAAAAATATGCTAAGAGGTAAATCACTTGATGGTTTATGGCGACTTCTATTTTCCTGAAATTTCCAAAACTGGCTACATCATTCATATTCTTTTAGTTTCCAAATTCATGAAAGTGAACAAAAATTGAGGCTGTCTAGACTAGAACCATTACAATAATTAGACTTACCTTTCCCTTTCCAAAAACTTAATTTGTTGAATCCTCATCTTTAAAAATGTCTAAAGCTTGTAATATATTTCAAACTGAATCCATAGTATAAACTAATATCCCAGAATCAGAAAACTATTAGGTTGGCTTTAAAATACTGACACATAGGGCGGAAGAAGCCAAGATGGTCAGCAGACAATCACTCGACCAAGCTCTTCCTGATTCCCCTCAAAACAACTTTAAAATAATGCCTCAAATCAAATTCTGGAAAGGTGAAATGAACAAAATGTTGGGTGAAACAATTTTCTAGCAGAAGACAACTTAGGAGGTGTTGGTCTGTCTCAACAGTGTGGTGGTCTGTCTCAGAAAAAGTCTGTCTCAACAGTATGGTAATCAGGCCTAGAGAGTAGCACACCCTACATGGCCCACCAGTGGCCCTTGAAGGCAGCTGCACCAATTTCAGGAGCTCTCATTTCATCTCCAGTGGCAGGGTTGGATAACTAGTTGGAAGGAGAATGCAGGGAATCCTTTGCTTGCTGGATTCAGGACCTTGTTGCATAACCCAAATGCAGTTCCTGGTCACAGTCCTAGGCCAAAAGGAGCAATAACACTTCTGGCCATAAAGGGGCAAAAGTCTTGGTCACAGTTACAGAATGAAGAGGAGTGCTTGTGATTACTCACAGGGGAGTAGGAATCCTGGTCTCAATTCCAAGACGGAGGGGAACGCTAGCAATTGTGACTGCAGGAGAGCAGGGGATTTGCTCAGGGTGCCAGGACCAGAAAGAGTGCTAGTTTTTCTTGGTCCCTTCCTTGGTAAAGAACAGAGCACAGGCTAAGAGAACACTGACCATACTTTAGATAGTACTGTCTTGGAGGCACCAAAAATCTATAGACTTCACTCCACACATCCCCAGAGCTAGCTCTGAAAATAGCAGTACAAAAAGCCTCAGACTTGGAATACTGCCCCCTCTACCCCAGGAGCAGAGTTCAATTTTAATATAAAGTTAAAAAGTCAAAAATTAGGCAGAAAAAAGTGAGCAAACAACAACAAAAGAACCTGACCATGGAAAGTTACTATGGTGACAAGGAAGATCAAGACACAAACCCAGAAGAAGATAATGACGTCAAAGCAATCAAAAGCAAAGTTTCAATGAAAAAATGTGAATTGGGTATAAGCCCGATAAGAATGTCTAGAAGAACTGAAAAAGCATTTTAAAAACCAAACAGGTAGAAGAAAAATTGGGAAAAGAAATGGGAGTGATACAAGAAAATTATAAGAAGAGAGTGAATAGTTTGGTTTAAAAAATACTGAAGAAAAAATATCTTTAAAGACAAAATGGGCCAAATAGTAAAAGAGGCACAAAAAATTAAAAATCCACTGAAAAGAAGAATGGTGCAAAAAGTCAAATTGGGCAAATGAAAGGAACAAAAGCTTATTTTTAAAAAATAATAATTCCTTAAAAATTAGAATTGTGGGGTAGCTAGGTGATGCAGTGAATGGAGTACTGACCCTGGAGTCAGGAGGACCTGAATTCAAATCCAGCTTCAGACACGTAACACTTACTAGCTGTGTGACCTTGGGCAAGCTACTTAACCCTAATTGCCTTGCCTTGCCTTCCCCCCTCTAAAAAAAAATTAGAATTGGGCAAGTGGAAGCTAATGGCTCCATGAGACACTTAAGAAATAATAAAACAAAATCAAAAGTATGAAAAAACAGAAAACAAACGTGAAATACTTCATTGGAACAACAACTGACCTAGAAAATCGACTGAAGAGAGATAATTTTAGAATTACTGGACTGCTTGAAAACCATGTTTAAAAAAAAAAGTCTAAGGAAAACTTTCCTCATATCCTAGAAGGTAAAATAGAAATTAAAAGAATCCACCTATCACTTTCTGAAAGAGATCCCAAAATGGAAACTCCCAGGAATATTTATAGCCAAATTCCAGAGTTCCCAGGTCAAGGAGAAAATATTGCAAGCAGCCAAAAAAAAAAAAAAACCCGTTCAAATATCATGGAGCCACAGTCAGGAAGTAGGAATGGAGGGAGTGCTAATAGAGGGAGGAGTGAATTAAGGGAAGTAGTGGTCAGAAGCAAAACAGACTTTTGAGGAAGGACAGGGTAAAAAGAGAAAGAAGGAAAAACAGGGGAAAAGTAGAATGGAGGGAAATACACACTTAATTATCATAACTGAGAATGGGAATGGAATGAACTCACCCATAAAACTGAAGCAGATAGCATAATGGATTAAAAAATCAGAATCCAACAATATGTCATTGACAAGAAACACACTTGAAACAGAAAGACACACAAAGTAAAAATTAGGAGCTGGAGCAAAATCAATTATGCTTCAACTGAGGTTAACAAAAAAAAACAGGGGGTAGCAATCATGACCTCAGACAAAGCAAAAACAAAATTAGATCTAATTAAAAGAAATAAGCAGGGAAACTTCATTTTGCTAAAAAGGTACCATAGGCAATGAAGTAATATGAATAATAAACATATATGCACCAAATTGCATAGCTTCCAAATTCCTAAAGCAAAAGGTAAATGAATTACATGAAGAAATAGCAATAGAGAGTAAAACTGTACTACTGGGGGACCTCAAATTTCCCCTCTAAGAATTAGACAAACCGAATTATAAAACAAACAAGAAAGAAATTAAGGAGATTAATACAATTTTAGAAAAAGTCAGCTATGACAGACCTCTGGAGAAAATTGAATTGGAACAGAAAGAAGTATACATTTTTTGTCAGCTGTACACAGGACCTTTGCAAAAACTGACCAAAGGAACATAAGAACCTCACAAAGAAATGTAGAAAAGCAGAAATATTGCATCCTTTTCAGATCATAATGCAATTAAAACTATATTCAATAAAGAATTGTGAAAACATAGAATAAAAATTAAATGGAAACTAAATAATCTAATCCTAAAGAATGAGTGAGTTAAAGAACAAATCATAGAAACAATAAATAATTTCATTAAAGAGAATAACAATGAGATGTGGCCAAAGCAGTACTGGGGGAAATTTTTTTTTTAACTCAAAACACATCAATAAAATAGAGAAAGAGTAGGTCAATGAATTGGGCATGCAACTAAAAGAGGCAGAAAAAGGACAAATCAAAAATCCCTAATTAAACACCAAATTGGTCATCCTAAAATTGAAAGTAAGAAAACTACTGAAGTAATAAATAAAGCTATGAAAAAATAAAACAGATAAACCACTGATTAATTTTATTTTTAAAAAAGAAAACCAAATTACCAGCAACAAAAATGAAAATGTTGAATGCACCACCAATGAAGATGAAATTGAAGCAATTATTAGGAGCAGCCCAATCAACTGACAATAAATCTGAGAACTAAGTGAAATGGGTGACTATTTACAAAAATAGTCATTGCAGATTAACAGAAGAGGAAACAGAAAACTTTAAAAATCCTATCTTAGAAAAAGAAATTGATCAAGGCATCATTGAGCTGCCTATGAAAAAATCCCCAAGACCAGATGAATTATTAACTCCAGATACAAGAATTTAGCCATCCTTCATTAAGACAGACATTAAAGAGATTTGCAAAACTATGTGAAACAGCACCATTCTGATCATTAATTTTTTTTGTTTTGGAAAACAGAGATTTTCATTAAAACATTACTTATGTTGACATTTAATGATTTATTTTTAAAATGAATGAATTAATAAATACTTTTTAAAATCAACAGATATGATCCACATAAATCAGAGGGTTTCCCACTCAGGGAATGGGATGGAATTTCAGCACAGGGAATCTTGACAGAGGTAAAGAAATCTTCCCTCCGTCAAGATTCCTAGGTATACATGTTATCAGAGTCATGTCAGAGTACATGTGGACTATGCCAGTTCCAACATTCCTCTCCATACAAGAAAGGGTTTGGATACAGATTAATAAATTTTTTTCTTGAAAACCTTCTGCAGACTGATACATGTATTACATAAGTGCCTACAGTATTCATATTTCTTCTCTGATGCCGTATGCCGGTTCCCTCCTTGGTTCTTTCACTTTCATAGAACGATAGATTCCAGAAGCAGACAAGATATTCCTGGCCACTAAATTGAAAGGAACTGAGCAAATCACGAAAGTTAGAGGCGTCTGGGATTTGAACCCAGGTGTTTTTGACTCCAGGTTCAGTGAACTATCCACCCAGGGATGGAGAACCTGAGGCCTTGAGACCACATGTGGCCCTCTAGGTCCTCGAGCAAGGCCCTCTGAATCTAAACTTCACAGAACAAACTGCCTTAATAAAAGGATTTGTTCTGTAAAACCTGGACTCAGTCAAAAGGCCGCACCCAAGGACCTAGAAGGCCACATGTGGCCTGGAGGTCATAGGTTCCCCACCCCTGCATATTGCCTTTCTTTCCTTTTAATCCTTCCCTTAGATGAACCTTCTTAAACAGAAGGGTGATTTGCTTGTGACTATTAGTGACAATAGCTTTTTGGTAAGACTACCTGCTAAGAGGTAGATAGGTTGTAATCGGCATTGGTGGAGGGGTCCTCTCATGAAGGAAATTATAGACCTTAAAGTATTGGATTAAACGTTCTATCTAATAAGATCATCATCATTTTCTATCATTCCTTTCCTCTCTCTTTAATCATCCCATTGCTCCCCTTTCTCCATCCTCTCAGCTGAGAACCTTACCTCTTATTTCACTGAAAAAGACTGAGGCCGTTCCCAGAGACAGCCCCCTCTTCCTCCCTCCTCTTCATCTCATTACTCAGGCCTAGCACCACTATTTCCTCCTTCACTACGGTCTCACACGATGTGGCCCTTCTATTTGCCAAGTCAATCCCTTTACACACAAGTGTCTTCTCCAGCAGATCCCTCCTCTGTCATCTCCGCTCTCAGTAATCTTCATTTTCCCTCCATCTACTAGTTTTTTTCTCTACTGCCTATAAACATACCAGTAAGAACAAACACAATCCTTCCCCAAAGACCCTTCCTATTTGTTCCTCCCTCCCGAGTTTCCTGAACTTTTTCTACAATGTCTCTTTACTCTGGAAGCTCAGGCCTCTCCCAGACTTCACACTTAGAGTAGAACCCAGGGCAGCTAGGTGGTGCAGTGAGTAGAGCACCGCCCTGAAGTCAGGAGGACCTGAGTTCAAATTTGATTCAGACATTTAACACACACACACAAAAACTAGCCCTGTGACCTTGGGCAAGTCACAATCTCAACTGTCCTACCTTCCCCCTCCAAAAAGCAAAAAAAGAAAAAGGAGAACCTTCTGTCTCTAGGACATCTCTCTCCCTGGGCTCCACCCAGAACCTCCATCTTGATAAAGTTGCCCAGGCGAGTCACGTAGTGGCCAGTCAAGTGAATCTCTAAGACTTTTTTTTGCACCCAACATCCCATATCTGGCCTGTCCTTTTATGTCTTCCTCCTTCACATTGTGAGCTCTTTGAGGAGCAGAAATTCTTTTTGTATCCCCATTGCTTAGCACATGCCTAACCCATAGTAGGCACTTAAAGAACGCTTATTAACTGACCTTCACTTTCGTTTCTCTCCTCCCAACTTTCCAAAATCTGATTCATTCAATTGAAACTGCTTCCAGACTGACCAATGATCCCTTAAAAGCAAATCTCAAGTCCTTTTCTCCATCTTCATCCTTGACCTCTTCTCTTCTCCCTCTACACTGTTTTGCTCCGTGATGTTATCAGCTTCTATGGATGTCATGATCTTTTCTAAGCTGAAGATTCCTCTATCGATTTCTCTAGTCCTAATCTCTCTCTTGACCACCTGCCTCACATCTCCAACTGCCCTTCATAATCTGGATCCCCTCTGACTTTTCCAAAAAGTCTTTTTCCACCTCAGTCCCCTCCACTTACACTTTAACTTTTCCAGTTTATTTTTACACTTAGTAACTTTCCTCTCCCCCACCCCCATTTACTCTTTAATTCGGTAACAACGGTCTGTGGCATCTCGTCCTCATCTCTACGTCTGCCACTGGACCCAGAAGTCTCCGGGAGAAGAGAATGAGCCTGGTGACTTTGCACAGCCCTCCCTCACTTAAAAGCAATTCACTTGCAAGAGAGGGCCAAGAGCCAACACACACACACACACACACACACACACACACACACACACACACACACACTCCTCCATCTGTCAACTTCAGGCATTTTCACTAGTTGCTCTCCACTACACACACACACACACACACACACACACACTCACACACTCACACACACACACACACTCACACTCACACACACACACACACTCACACACACACACACACACCTCCATCTGTCAACTTCAGGCATTTTCACTAGGTGCTCTCCACTACATCCCCGGACTGCCCTGCATTCACGTCCCAGCTAAAATTCCACTTTCCACAACGGTCCTCCCTGCTAGTGTCTGCCCCCTGAGACTTTCCCCAATTTGTCTTCTTTGTATCTTGCTTAGACAAGATACATGTATATTATTTAGACAAGACACACGATACCTCTCGCATGTTTACCTGCCTCGCGAGACTGAGAACTTTTTACGAGCTGGGACTATTTTTCGTCTTTTTTTTAATCCCCAGTATTTAGAACAGTGTCTGGCACAATAGAAGTTACTTAAATCCTGGTTCTGTTTGGTGAAAAAGCAGAAGTTTGGGGCCTCCCCCGCCCCCTCCCTCTTTCTTTAGACCGCTGCTACTCACCTACGGAAGCGATTCCGTGTTCAAATGGTGGCGGGGCAGCCTCTCTCGCTCAGGGCTCCACACTTTCAAAGTTAAGTTCAAGTCACCAGCTTACGAAAGATCCCGCTTGGGGCATGCCTGAGCTATGGGCACGCTGCTCCTTCCGACGCTGCCCCACGCGAGAGCCCCACTACGACCAAAGCAAATGATTCTCAGCAGAAAATCGGCGAAGAGAAGGTAAACTGATTTTTAACACTAGGAACTGAATGAGTCATTTCCCCTCCCGTCTCCCTTTTAAAAAAATTTAAAGGACCAGGGCATAATTTCTTGATCCTTAAGTGACCCTAATAGGGTGAAGTTCAAAACAAGGAAACCACCTAGAGGAACCCCAGCACTGGTTCAGAACTGATAACTCCAGAGGGCAGTGGTTGATTAGGAAATGTCTTTAATATGAGAAGACAACTCACCCCCACCCTGCTCCTTTGCGGAGAGTAGAGGTCCACGGGTGCGGAACATTGCATAAATTCTCACTTTTTTCAGTAGATTTTAGCTTTTTTTTTAATCCTCTTCCCCTTCTCCCCCTTTAAAAATATTTGTTAAATGGATGGCACTCTGGGCAGAGTAAGGAGAGGGATACCAAGAGAAATTTAGTGATGTTAAAAAAGATGGCAATACCATTCCTATTAAAAAACACTAGAAAGTATAGGAATAAATGGAGTTTTCCTTAGAATAATAGGTAGCACCTACTTAAAGCACCTACTTAAAGCTATCGGCAAGCATTATACGCAATGGGGATAAACTAGAAGCATTTCCAATAAGATCAGGGGTGAAACAAGGATGCCCACTAGCACCCCTCTTATTCAATCTAGTACTAGAAACGTTAGCAGTAGCAATTAGAGAAGAAAAAGAAATCAAAGGAATCAAATTAGGCAAAGAAGAGACTAAATTATCACTCTTTGCAGATGACATGATGATATACTTGGAGAATCCTAGAGAATCAAGTAAAAAACTTATTGAGACAATATATAAATTTGGCAAAGTTGCAGGATATAAAATAAACCCACATAAATCCTCAGCATTCCTA